>PVKP010019699.1:0-41992 GCA_004027715.1 Plecturocebus donacophilus | reverse complement strand
GCAACCCCACCCCTGCCAACGCAGCCAAGAGCCCCCTGCTCAACTCACCCACAGTGGCCAAACAAATCTTCCCCTGGATGAAAGAGTCTCGACAAAACACAAAGCAGAAAACCAGCAGCTCCAGCTCAGGTAAAGGAGTGCCTTCTGGAAGAGGGTCCTCTGGCCTGGCTACAGCCCCCAAGCTACTGCCCACCACATCCAGCACAGCCTAGTAACGATGGAGCGTGTCTGGAATTCACTGCTCCCACACCACTCCCCACCAAAAAGGTTTTCAGAGTCTTTGCAACTTAGGGAGGTGATAGGCCTCTGTGGGCTGGAAAACCCCAGAGACCTGCGGGAGTCTCTCTGGACTTCTCCAAGGGCAAGTAGGGTCTAGTGTAGTTGGAATCCCTTCTTGCTCCACTCTTGGAGTTAGGACCTCTGTGAAGAAACAAGCTGAGCTCCACTGTCCGTCTTTTTAGCACAGCTCTTCTAATGAAACAGTGACACCCTCCTCATGCTGAAATGTGGCAGAATAAAAACAGGCTTAATCACCCTCCAAGTCAGAATCAATGCTTTGCCTATAATCAGAGCCAATTTTTGCTCCAGCAGATGGAGTGGCTGACTTACCTCTGGGAAGACCCTACTCAGACTTAGTACAATGAAAGCAGCCAAAGATCTCCTGGGGGAGGGGGATGCAGACTTGTCATCCTAATGGGAACCACATGGGCCTCCTGGAAGTAGGCTCCACTAGAGGAAAGGCCCCAAGCCTTAGGCATCTTAGCATTTTGGTTACCTTTGCCCCTGCGTTCTCCAGTTGCCAGTGCCCTGCTCTGAGCCTGAGCATCTGGGACCTCCAGAGCTAGGATTTAGGGGTCCAGGGAAGACAGAAGGTTACAAGATTAGTGGACAAAAGCTGGGGCAGGCTGCTTGACAACATAGGAAACTCTAAAGAATAGGACCTAGCATGAAGGGCCTAGGCCTTCCCCCCAGAAATGAATGCCTTCAACGGGATCTCTTCCTTTGGGCAGAGAAGGCTTTTCAGTTTGAGGTTTCCAGTTTGCCCATCTCTTGGAATGGGCAGGAGAGACTCTTCCTGGGTAGAGAGAAATAAGTGGCCAGTAGAAGCTACTGCCTAATTATTGTCAGACAGTGTGGGAGGGAAAGAAGGTTTGAGCGTGTACATTAGGTTTCCCACATTTCAGTTACTGTGAAGGGAATGGAGATGCTGAGACCGGCCCACAGGAAGGCTGTTGTCTGATAGGCCAAAGAGACTAGTAAATGCCAGAAAGTTAATAGCTCTTAAAAGAAAACTCAGACCAGGAAGGTAAACTGGGGATGCCACTTCTCTGTCCTTTCTCCGAGAAGCTTGTGATTGCTCTTTGGCTGAATAAGGGACTACCACTGTTTCACCCACCAGGAGAGAAGATAGCACCTAGTTCCTACTTCTCTCTGGGCCCTGACAAAAGTAGAAATCTTTGGGGCCTGGAGGAAGGAGGGGCTGTGCTGGGTCAGGGGCTGGGCGGGGCCGCGGCAGCCCCTGACACCGCTCTTCCTCTCTCTGTCCTCGCAGGCGAGAGTTGCGCTGGCGACAAGAGCCCGCCGGGGCAGGCTTCGTCCAAGCGCGCGCGCACGGCCTACACGAGCGCGCAGCTGGTGGAGCTGGAAAAAGAGTTCCACTTCAACCGCTACCTGTGTCGGCCGCGCCGGGTGGAGATGGCCAATCTGCTGAACCTCACCGAGCGCCAGATCAAGATCTGGTTCCAGAATCGCCGCATGAAGTACAAAAAGGATCAGAAGGGCAAGGGCATGCTGACGTCATCGGGGGGGCAGTCTCCAAGTCGCAGTCCCGTGCCCCCTGGCGCCGGTGGCTATCTGAACTCTATGCATTCGCTAGTCAACAGCGTTCCGTATGAGCCCCAGTCGCCCCCGCCCTTCTCTAAGCCCCCCCAGGGTGCCTACGGGCTGCCCCCCGCCTCCTACCCTGCACCCCTGACCAGCTGCGCACCCCCGCCACCCCCACAGAAGCGCTACACTGCGGCAGGGGCGGGCTCAGGGGGCACCCCCGACTATGACCCGCACGCTCATGGCCTGCAGGGTAATGGCAGCTATGGGACCCCACACATACAGGGAAGCCCCGTCTTCGTGGGGGGCAGCTATGTGGAGCCCATGAGCAACTCCGGGCCAGCCCTCTTTGGTCTAACTCACCTCCCCCACGCTGCCTCGGGCGCTATGGACTACGGGGGCACCGGGCCGCTGGGGAGCGGTCACCACCACGGGCCGGGGCCTGGGGAGCCGCACCCCACCTACACGGACCTTACCGCCCACCATCCTTCTCAGGGAAGAATTCAGGAAGCACCCAAGCTAACCCACCTGTGATGGTGGGCTCGGGGCTACGCGCCAGGAGAGTCTCCCCCTACCCACTTTTTTGCTTTGGTTGCTTTTTTTTTTTTTTTTAGGTTCTTCCTGCCCTTTCCTTCCTTCTCCGCCCCCAAACTCCGTTTCCCGGATTCCCCCGCTCTTTGGTAACGCATTTTATAGTTTATGTGACGTAGCAATCTTGGTTGCTGGAATGGCTGTATCAGTAGCGATATTTTCTCTTCCTGCCCCTCGCTAGGCCACTGGCCCTGCATCCTTTACCTTCTCCACACTTTGATCAGAAACAGGGTATATGAACAAATTTTCTAGTCGAGTTTTCAATGTGAATTTGTTCGTACATTATGGCTCCCGAGGAGAAGCGATTACTTTTTTTAAAAACATTTTTAGTTTTTTTTTTTTTTTGATTGCACTTCTTGTAAAAAGCGAGAAAAAGAATCAAAGGCGCTTTGAAACAGGGGCTCCCTGTGCAAGGATGACTAAGTGTACGTCTTTCCGTGTGTGTATGCTGGTGAACAGTCAGATTTATTTATATTTTTTTTGCAAGTATTGAATAATCTAAGTTTTAAATATTATTTATCCCCATCCGTTCGTATTTATATTAAAGAAATTCTGTACCCTGATTGTTCAGAAGGGTTCTTGGACCTTTTGTTCAATTGCGTATTGGCGTACATAGAAATTTTTTTTTATTTGAAAGGGAAATAGAATTCCTTTAAACGGTAATAATGCAATAAAACCAGAGAAGATCCAGCTTTTGAAAACAGTGATTTAGGTTTGAATCCGGCAAAACTGAAAAAAATAATCTGTAAACGCGAAAAATGCTAGATTTGTTTTGAGAGTTCTACGTTCTTTGCTGCTCACATTCTGAGAAAACAAAAAGAAATAAAGTTTTTATTCTGAATAATATCCTTGTTAAGAAGAGGTTCTTTGGCCGAAGACGTGGGTCTGCGTGGAACTCCGGCGGAGGCGAGCCGGCAGAGCAGGCCGGGCGCAGCAGCCCTCTGGCTCCAGCACTGGGCCTGGCCAGGCTGTTCGCCTGGAAGTTCCGCGAATTCTCAGGATGGCGGCTGGGGCGCCAGGCGGCTGCGGCAGCTCTGGTAACGCTGGGCAGCCAGCTCGCTGGGCTGCCTGGTTCGCAGCTGCTGCGGAGGCAGGCCGAGGGCGCTGGGGCTGCCGAGTGCTGAGCATGGAAGAAACAAAGGCATCCCGGCCCACCGCGCAGTGGGCGCGCACAGGTGCCCCGCGGCCGGGCCGGGAAATAACGCAGGGCGGTATTCTGCTCCACGCTGTTCCTCGGGCCGAAGCTGACCAGCTAAAGCCTAAATTCCGGGATTAGCCAGCCGCACAGAGGATGCTGAGCACTTTCTGGGAGCAATCGGACTCCTGGTCTCCTCTGGGAATGCTTCACGGTCTTTTATCGTGTCAGGAGAAAAGAATGGTTCCTAAAATCTGTACGCGGAGTGAAACAGTTTGAAAGGGATTGAGGCTCACCCGGGTCTCCAGCAAACGGAGGACTGAGCTGGGGAGAGTCACCCTGAGCCAGCCCTTCCCCGGACTGCCTAAATCCCGGCATCAGCTTCCTACTGAATATAGTATTTGGCATTCTGTGAATTTATTTCCTCTCCTTCTTCCCTCCCAGCTTTCTTTTTATGGCCCCAGGGGGAGAGGGGAGAGCAAGAAGATCGGTATCTTTGTAATAAAAATGCAATTTTATAAGTACTTTTTTTCATTTGATGCTACAGGAGCTAAATATTACATTTCCACTCCTGGATTTAAGATAGGGCTGCCTACCGACTGGCTGGTAGAGGTGAAATAAGGCGCAGTAAAAGGAAATATTTTAAACTTCAGATTTAAGGATTCCTGGAGAAAGGAACCAAATTCAGAAAATGCAAACCTCGGACCTGCATCCCCATCATCACCCCCTTCAGAGCTAGAAGTGAGGAACCGCTTTCACCTGGGGATCAGGAGCATCGGATGTGACAAAACCCTTTTCTCCCTGGATTGTATCTTTCAGAGGCAGAAGTGGAAAATGTCGCCATTTTGTTTGCAATCCAAAATATCCATCATCATGGCCTCTATCTTCCCCCTGTGAAGCTCCCTCAGATGATCCTTAGAAGCAGGCACTGGAGCCATTTCTGGGCATCTGCTGGGTCCCATCAAGCTGCTTTTAGAGAAACTCCTCACGGTTTAAGGAAAAGGCTCAGAGGATGCAAAGCCAGGCTGCTGTTTCTCTCACACCCAGAGGTGCTTTCTCCATATCTGTCCTGAGGCTGTTGATAGATATACATAAATCCTTTTTAAAGAGTTTGGGCTGTGGGAGAAGTAGATTTGCTCCCCACACCTAACCTCTGTGCCAAAATATGGCGCACCTAAAAATGCAGAGGCTGCACCACCAGGCTTTGTGAGAACTAGAGCTTCCCTTTTAGTCATCCTGAGCAGATACAGGAGTCTTCTTTTAAGTAATCAGTTTAGAGACACGTGTAAAATTACCTGGAAAAATAAGGAACAGCTGGGGGAGAGAGCCACCTAAGGATGAAGATCTTTCAGGGATACCACTATTTGAACCTATTTCTGAAATCTACTCTTTAACTGAGGGAGGGATGGTTTGGAGGCTTCCTCCTTCCCCCAGGGCTAAGGTTTTAAAATGAGATTCTAATATGATTTCCCATATCTTACCAGTCGAGATATTCATTTTGGCTTTCAAAGAAGAAAGTATTGATTCACCCCCCAGTTTCCTAGATATTAAAAAGAAATCCTTATTAAAATATTTCATGGTTAAAGTAATAGATTTGGGAAGATTTCAGTGTTGAGTGGTCAAAGAAAAGGGTTTCTTCCAGATGGCATTTGAATTAAGGCGGCTGAGGCGGCCGAAAGCTCTCACCCACGCAGCCCCTGACAAAGCCTCAGAGCTAGGAAGGCAGCGCGGCTCCCTCTCTGCACCTCCATTCCCTTAAGCCTGTAATATTTTCTGGTAAAAGCAAATGCCAACAGCCACCATCCCAGAGTATGCAAAGCACCTTTTTTTAAAAGCAGCCCTATAACCCTCTTCACTGCCAAAAAATATTTTTTAAAAGACTAGTTTTCCTTATTTACTTGCGTTTCTTGCTCTCCTCTTTGCTCGGCCACATTTTATCTTGGAAGGAGCTGGAAGCTGAAATGTGTTCTTAAGGGCTAGAAGCTGTCAAGGCTTTTGGTGAGCAAGATTGATCGCGCCCAGACTTCCTTCGGAGCTTTGTTTGGAATAAAAGCAAGAAAACTGAAAAACCTCACATTTTCCAAAATAGCATCTCTATCTGCAAGGCAAAACTCTGGGCTGGTCAATGATACAGGCCACTTTATATCTAATTTCTACCTCAAACCCTCTTTGATGCTGGCCTCAGAGATGGGATCCTGTGTCTGCTCCTTGGTTGGCCTTTCTTGTTTTCTACGTAGATTTTTCTCTCCCTCCATCCTCTCTCTCCCTGGCCATCAGAATGATTTATTTTCCTGCCACTGATGCCTGCCGGCCTGGGGGAGTCTAATCACTTGGTCCATTTCAAAGGCAGCAAAAGCGAATCCCCATCCTTAGGGTTTGAGGTGGGGGGGGGAAGAGGTACCTCCAGATCTATCTCTCAGCCTCCTCCCCTCTTTCTGGCTTGGTGGATTTTTTTAAAAGTTATTGTTTGGAACCTAAAGGTGTTATCTTTTGAACCCTCTAGCACCGTCCAAGATGCACTCAAGTCTCCGAATTGGAAAAAAGAGAATGAAGGAGAACGAAAACCTTTATAATTCCTCCTTGGGTCGTCTCCTCTCCCCGCAGTGCTGTTTCTCACAACAGAACCCGGAAGCAAACGTCCCCGGTGCCCAAGGATCAGGAAGGTGTGGGAGGCAGTTCAGGCTGCCAGGGAGCATTGGCTGTATCTGAACCAACCCCAGTCCTCAACCAGAGCGACAAGGACAAGAAGAGGGGTAGAAAAAAAGAGAAAGGGAGGGAGAGAGAGGAACAAGCATCTTCTCTTTCTCTGCTGGTAACTTCCAACAGACTTCCTGGAAATCGGAAATACTCACCGCACCCGAGCCCTACGGGTATGAAACCCAGAATGCCAGGAGCCTCACGCGCTTGCTCGGGGCGGCATTTCTTCGGCTGGTCGCCGCCCTGGCTACGGGGATTTGGATACATGGACCTGGGCTTTTTGTCTCGCTTGGCACATGCATCTTTCTCCAGCCACTCCTGAGAAGTTGATGGCGCAGGAAGGTTGGGAGGCTTCGAGAGCCTCCTCCCGTTTTCCGCTTCCCGCCGGAGCCAGATGCAAAGCTGCCGTGGAATAGCCTGCTAACAATGGGCCAGGGGCACAGACTCTGGGCTGGACACTGGGAGGGGGGCGAGAGGCTACGGGGAGAAGGGGAGGCGGACAGAAGAGAGAGAGAGGGAGGGAGAAATGGGGGGGAAGAGGAAAAAGGGAAAGACAGACAGGAAGGAAAACAGACGAAAGAAATCAGTTTTGAGATCCAGGAACTGGTTTTAGGAAAAGTGAAAAAGGAAATGGGAAAGAAAAGGAGGTACCCCTCCCAACCAAATTCTTTCTTTTCTTCTCTCTTTTCTGTTTTTTCTCTCTCTCCATCTCTCTCTTCTTCCCTCTCTCTTTATTCTCCCTCTCTCATCTCCTCTCTCCCTCTGCTCCTTTCTCCTGCTCTAACAGAACTTATGTGGCTGGGATGCAGGGCCCTCGGGTGTCAAAACTTTGAAGATTAATGGATTACTTTGTTAATGACTGCAGGCGTCAGACTGAGGTGCTTAAATGATTTGTGAGGTGCGAGGCGTCTTCCCGACAGTCCCAAACAATGCACGGAGTGTGCGGGGGAGGCAGAGGGCAGCCGCTGGCGGGACCGACAGCAGGGCTCACACTCACACACACACACTCACACACACTCCCAGGCGCACACACCAGATCCTTGCAGATCAGGAGGTGCGCAGGCAACCTCGCCCCGACGCACTCCGGGACATCCCCACCCACACCCACATATATGTATTTTTGCCCTGAAAAAAGTGTAAATAAAGCCTCGCTGGCCCCCAGTGAGGCGTTCCTTCCCGACTTTTTTGGATCAATCAAACAGACAGTGGCTTCTTTTGATTAAAGCCCAAATTGTCATTGGGCAGAAGCAATCATGTGACAGCCAATTCGGTCCAATTTCAACCTTGTCTCCATGAATTCAATAGTTTAATAGTAGCGCGGTCCCCATACGGCTGTAATCAGTGAATTAGAAAAAAAACACCCCAGCAGCGATCTTCTATGATAGATTTTTTTTTCCCTCTGCGCTCGCCTTTTTCCTGGGCCTTGCCCCCCCAAAGCCCCTCCAAAGAGGGAACTTTTTCTCCGAGGGGGCTCCAAGGAGAAGGCCATGAATTACGAATTTGAGCGAGAGATTGGTTTTATCAATAGCCAGCCGTCGCTCGCTGAGTGCCTGACATCTTTTCCCCCTGTCGCTGATACATTTCAAAGTTCATCAATCAAGACCTCGACGCTTTCACACTCGACACTGATTCCTCCTCCTTTTGAGCAGACCATTCCCAGCCTGAACCCGGGCAGTCACCCTCGCCACGGCGCTGGCGGCCGCCCCAAGCCGAGTCCCGCGGGCAGCCGCGGCAGCCCGGTGCCCGCCGGCGCCCTGCAGCCGCCCGAGTACCCCTGGATGAAGGAGAAGAAGGCGGCCAAGAAAACCGCGCTGCCACCGGCCGCCGCCGCCGCAGCAGCAGCAGCCACCGGCCCTGCTTGCCTCAGCCACAAAGGTCAGTCCAAAGACTTGGCCCCAGGTCCCCGGGATCCTCTTCCTTCTCCGGGCTGCGCAGAGAGCGGCTGTGGGGGGAGGGGAGAGTGGGCTGGGAGAGGAGAGGGAGAGATGCTTGGTTGCCTTGTCCCTGACCCTGTGGGCTCAGGAGTGGGTTTGATGGAGAGGAAAGGGGATCCTGCGCTCTACAATGAGACATACATATTTTTAGGAAGTGGGGGGAAACTTTCCCGAACTTGTGTAATGTGGGATGATTTATTTGAGTTGGAACTGACCTCCTCTTGTCTAGTTGTCCTAGAGTTTGGCTTTTTGACAGTAATGAAGAGTGATAGATCGCTCTTGCTCAGCTAAGCAGCTGATGCATTAATTATAAATTGTGTTGTGGCTAATATAAAGTTTGCTTCCGTATGAAGAGGTTGGGGGGAGCCACAGGCATGAATTCGAGAGAGGTGGAGATGGGGTCTCTCCCGGCTAGGCTCCCAGGAAAGGCATCTCCCGGCTGGGCTCCCAGGAAAGGCAGCACAATAGCTCTACTGCATCCAGGGGCGGCCATTTTGTTGCAGTTGATCTTTTCTGCTATATTTATTCTCCAGTGGAATAACCCCGCTCGGACCCCTCCACCTCCAACTGTGAGTGTGTCTCTTGTTGGTTTCCCTTTCCGCAGAATCCCTGGAAATCGCCGATGGCAGCGGCGGGGGATCGCGGCGCCTGAGAACTGCTTACACCAACACACAGCTTTTAGAGCTGGAAAAAGAATTTCATTTCAACAAGTACCTTTGCAGACCCCGACGGGTGGAGATTGCAGCGCTTCTGGATTTGACTGAGAGACAAGTGAAAGTGTGGTTTCAGAACCGGAGGATGAAGCACAAGCGGCAGACCCAGTGCAAGGAAAACCAAAACAGCGAAGGGAAATGTAAAACCCTTGAGGACTCGGAGAAAGTGGAGGACGAGGACGAAGAGAAGACGCTCTTTGAGCAAGCCCTTAGCGTCTCTGGGGCCCTTCTGGAGAGGGAAGGCTACAGTTTTCAGCAAAATGCCCTCTCTCAGCAGCAGGCTCCCAATGGACACAATGACGACTCCCAAAGTTTCCCAGTCTCGCCTTTAACCAGCAATGAGAAAAATCTGAAACATTTTCAGCACCAGTCACCCACTGTTCCTAACTGCTTGTCAACAATGGGCCAGAACTGTGGAGCTGGCCTAAACAATGACAGTCCCGAGGCCCTCGAGGTCCCCTCTTTGCAGGACTTTAACGTTTTCTCCACAGATTCCTGCCTGCAGCTTTCAGATGCAGTTTCGCCCAGTTTGCCAGGTTCCCTGGACAGTCCCGTAGATATTTCAGCTGACAGCTTTGACTTTTTTACAGACACACTCACCACAATTGACTTGCAGCATCTGAATTACTAAAAACATTAAAGCAAAACAAAGCATCACAAAACAAAAACCTCTTTGACCAGGTGGTTTTGCCTTCTTTTATTCTGGGAGTTCCTATTTTTATTTTATTTTCTTCTGGAGCTACCCCTTCCCTCCTTTAAATGTTGAGGATTTTCTGTTTAGTGATTCCCTGACCCAGTTTCAGAGCCATCTTTTACAGATTATTTTGGAGTTTTAGTTGTTTTAAACCTAACTCAACAACCCTTTATGTGATTTCCTTCGAGCAATATATGAGGCCTGCAAGAAAGTGATCATATAATTGTATCTTCACTTTCTTTTTATTTTTGTATTACATTAGGATGCACTGTCATGCATATTTTTCATAGAATAAATTCTCCTTTGCTATTAAGTAGCTTTCTTATTTTTCTCCCCCTCTTTTTTCAAGGCTCATATGGTTTCTTTTAGCCTAACTTGGTAAATAAAATTATAGTCACAATTTATTTCTTTTTTCAATTTTAATACATTTATTAAGGTGGCATGTTCAAAGTCTTTAATGGACAGCAACAAAACAGAAAACAAAAAAAATTGCTAGGGCTTCTAATAAGTGTTTTTGCTTTTTTGCTTCTTCTTCTTCTCCTTCTTTTTAAAGGGAATAGATCTGACTTTCAGTGCACAGGTTCAAGCCATAGATTTAAACTGGTAGTAGAGACAGGATTGGGCAGTCTAAGATTTGGGCCAAGCCCAAGCTCTTGAAAGTGGAGAAATAAAGTGCCTACAGAAACCCCCAACTCCAGGAACGAGTAACATGGAGTTTCTTCAATAAGCTACCGGTCTCCAGGTCAATAACTACGTTATCAACAATTCATTTATTGTTTTGTTTCAAACATCTACATTTCAACGCCCTCCCCCATATATCCCTCCACATTTTCAGTGTGGTTGATTAATCTCCCAGCTGTTGATGGGTTCAGGCAAAACAGACCTAAAAGACAGAGAAAACAAAAAATAACAAAACAGTCATTACTATCTGGAAAATGCACCCCAGAAAAGGTTCTTTCCAACCCTGTGGTTCAGTCACTCTAGGATTCTTTTTTTTTTTTTTTTTTCCGGGTCAGAAAAATCAATATTTCATTCTTAAATCTGTTTACATTGCTAATAATGGATCACTAAGGCTTCGAAGTCAGGTTAGCAAGTTGAGATTTAAAATGGCGTGTTTCTACACCCTAGGTTATAAATTAAGCCAGTTTCTAGAAAGAGAGAAAAGCACTTTAAATGAAATATCAATAAAACGTGATCTAGGGTGTGTCACTGGGTTGTCGCTTTTTCCCCCTCCCTTCTTAGGTATCCCCATGTTTATTTTTCCCTTTCTGAGCTCTGTTCTTACTTACCGTGAGAAAACGCAGCATGTAAGCAACATGTGTGTGGGGCGGGTTGATTTAAGAATCCAGCTCTTAACAGCAAAGGCTTGAAAATTCCAATGAAAACGCGATGTTTCTTCATAGATTTGGTCCCTACCTTCCTTCGCTCTTTCCTCTGCTAAACCCCAGCCGCGGCGGCGGAGCGTGGGGACTATGGCTGGTTTCCGGCCCCAAGCTCAGCGCAGAGCAGTGCGTCCAGGCCGCGGCCAGGGCTGCGCAGCTCCTGGATGCGATTCGTGCTACGCTCATAAATCAAACGCTTTCTATGAATGAGAATGTCATCAAAGAGATCAATTGCAGGAACACATGCACAAATAAAAATCCTCTTACGTATTTGCTGGGGATCCCCGTCCGAAAGCATTAAGTTAGAAGGCGTTTAGTCATAATTCATTTTTATTGCTCTTTTAAAACAACAGATTGGCTGAGCTGCGGATGCCATGAACAGCTCAGGGCCTCGGCAGCGTTTTGTTTCTTCCTTATTCCTTCCCATTCTAGTAAAAGAGCCCTGAAAGAGGCGTTTTGAGCCAAGCAAACCGCTTGCAGGCGATCATTTTAATCGTGACCAAGCTTGCCTTTCATCCACTCTCCGAAGGCGTTGCAAGAGACCAGCTCGAATCTTCGGGAGCTGACCTACTTGCCTAGAGGGCCAAGGGTCTCCTACTCCGCAGAACGGCCCCCAGGATTTCTTGGGGGAGGGAGACTGAGAAAGAATCGAGCTACAGAAGCCTAAGGGCTCGAGGCCAGGGGAGGCTGCCTTTGTGTGCCGTTCCGGTTCCCGGAGAGCGGCGCTCTGGGCTGCCAGCCGAGGCTTAGCCGGCCCGGCTGCGAGTGCCCGGCCTGCGGGGAGTCGGGAGCAGGAGGGCGGCCACGGGCCTGTGTGCTAGTGCAAGCTCGTGATCCCAAGAAAAACACTCCACCCAAGATGCCCCCTAAAACAGGCCAGGAGAGAGGAAGAGAGGCTGAAGGAGAGCAGCGCCGAGACGGCGAACTAGCTGAGGAGGGAGAGTGGCTCCAGCCGGGGTCGGCTTTGTGGCAGGCGCCCTGCAGCCGAGGGCGTCCTGAAAACCCCGGCGGAGGAGGTCAACCAAGGTACAGGAATGAGGCAACGGGGGAAAATGTACCGACTAGCTCGCTTAGGCTTGGAGGGAGGAATACTCGCACAGCCAGCACCTACTTCTTCACATCCTGTCCCCTCCCCGACAGGAGTTCCTTCTCTGTCCCCTCCCGCAGTTCCCGCTGCGGGAAGCTGGCGCTCCCAAGGAAGCTGCCTCCAGGAGGATCGCCTTGCCTTTCTCCTTCTCCAAAACCAGGATTCCCAGGAGCTGAAACTGGGGCAGGGGTGACCTTTCCTGCCTGTGCTCCCTCTTAACCATGCTTGGGATGGATCCAAGTCACAGAGAAATACCATTCCAAAAGGAAATGTTTGGGGAGAATGTTTCATTGCTACTGAGGGAGTCCAGGGTCAAAGGTCTGCATGGGTTTTCCCTCTTGAGGGAACAGGTTTGGGGGGAACTTCAGTAGTGGAGAAGAGAATACAGAAGACTGAAAGGGTGACTAATATATTTGAAATGTGCCTGCTTTGAAAAAAAAAAAACTTCCTTGTTATAACAGGGGAGGAAAGGCTGAAGGGGAGTGGAAACCCCAGACCCACATACATTCCTCACTATAAATTTCATCTGTCTGATTCCAACATTGTACACATGGTTGGAATTAAATTTATACAGCATTGGCTGCAAAGCTTCTTGGATGATCTCTCGATTTCTCCTACTCAACATTGCATCAGTTTTTGATCTGTTTGGGTTTTTCTCTCTACAAGCTCAGGGTTAACGTGAAATCTAATAGTAAACAATTAACTACCCCATCAGCCTCAGGGTAGAAGGAAGGTGATGGCGAACAGGATCCCTGGCCTGGGATGACACTCAGATTTGCACGTGTCTTTCTAGGCAAAGACTAGAAGGTTCTCATAAGCAACTACACAGTCCGTTGGAAAGGGGAGGAGGTGTCGTTGGGGTAAAGTGTTCCGTCCACCATCAGCCATCTGTTCACCGCCACTCCCACCTGCCAGTCCCCACACCCACTCCAGACCTGCAGCACAATGAGGGGGGTTATAAAAGGAAGCTCCTTCTTTCTTCTAACATCCCCCTCCAGAAAAAGAGGAACGCGAGGGGCGTTCAGCGTACTCTGTTGGAGCTGTGGACCGGCCCTGTGAGGCCCACGCGGTAGCACGAAGGCTCCTAGGTCTCCGGGCGCCGGCAGATGGCCTGCAGCACACGGCCCGGCCCCCACGCTGGCCACGTCCGCCAGCGTCATCTGTCTCCCCCGCCTCCTACCCCTCAAAATCCGGCGGCCGAGTAGCTCCGCATCCCGAAGGATTCCCCGTGCAAAAATGAGTGGGGGAAAGAAAGGGGCGGAGTGGGGAGAGAAAGGGGCCGAGGGGGAAGAGAAAGGGGCGGAGACCGAGGAGAGAGGGAGGGTGCGGAAGGAGAGCCCGGCCGCCCCCGGCGTTTTCGGGGATCTTCCGCCCCGGCTCCCGCTCCCCCCACCCCGGTCGAATTACAGAAGCTCCTCATTGCCATGCTAATGACGAGCAAGGGTAGTTGGGCGAGAGTTTCGGAGACCATCCTGGAGACAGGGAAGTTTCTTTCTTGTCCTCTTCTCCTTCACGCTCACCCGAGTTCCTCCCAGCCAGCCCTCTGCGCTCTTCCTTATCCATTCAGAGCTTGGAGAGCCGGTGGCCCAGCCTCGCCCTCCGCCACTGTTTTCTGCGCTCCTCACAGCCCCGCGGCCTCCCAGCCCATCCTCAGAGCAGAGGAGGCGCCCTGGGAACCCGGAGCACTGTGTCAGTCGGATTCCCGGCCCTCCTGCTCTGAGCGCTCCGGGCTCGGCCAGCGTACTTGCGGCCACCCGGCCACCTGGCCCACTGATTCCCGCCCCGAGAGAGCCGAGAGGCCTCTTCCCTTCTCACCTCTCGCCAGCTCATCTTTCAGTGCACGGTGGGGAGGAGGAGGGGACGGGGACGGAGGACGCCTCCCAGCCCCCACCTCCCCGAGGCCGAGGTGGGAGGGAGCAGCGGAGTCGGGTGCGCGCAGAAGGCAGCCTCTGCTCTCCTTCGCCGCAGCACTACGAATTGGCCGTTGCAGTCGCCGCCGCCTGGGCTGCCTGGGGGGGCGACTGCGCGTCACCTAGATGGAGGAGCGCCGGGGATTTAAATGCCACTGAAATGGTGATCCATCACCGCGGAAGCCCGCAAACTTTTACAGGAGGCTCAGCCATTGGCTAACACCGTCACGTGCCCCTCCCCTAGCGTCCTCCGCCCTCCAGCCCCCCCTCCTGCGCACTGTACATTCATATCATTTTTCTTCTCTGGTCCCATGGAGGAAGTGAGAAAGTTGGCACGGTCACCCAGGGCTTCGCAGGACCAGGTCACTCAGTGACAGATGGACAATGCAAGAATGAACTCCTTCCTGGAATACCCCATCCTCAGCAGTGGTGACTCGGGGACCTGCTCAGCGCTAGCCTACCCCTCGGACCATGGGATTACAACTTTCCAGTCGTGCGCGGTCAGTGCCAACAGCTGCGGCGGCGACGACCGCTTCCTAGTAGGCAGGGGGGTACAGATCGGTTCGCCCCACCACCACCACCACCACCACCATCACCACCCCCAGCCGGCTACCTACCAGACTTCCGGGAACCTGGGGGTGTCCTACTCCCACTCGAGTTGTGGTCCAAGCTATGGCTCACAGAACTTCAGTGCGCCTTACAGTCCCTACGCGTTAAATCAGGAAGCAGACGTAAGTGGGGGGTACCCCCAGTGCGCTCCCGCTGTTTACTCTGGAAATCTCTCATCTCCCATGGTCCAGCATCACCACCACCACCAGGGTTATGCTGGGGGCGCGGTGGGCTCGCCTCAATATATTCACCACTCATATGGACAAGAACACCAGAGCCTGGCCCTGGCTACGTATAATAACTCCTTGTCCCCTCTCCACGCCAGCCACCAAGAAGCCTGTCGCTCCCCTGCATCGGAGACACCTTCTCCAGCGCAGACCTTTGACTGGATGAAAGTCAAAAGAAACCCTCCCAAAACAGGTCAGTCCTGTAGGTTGGTGGATGCTCCTTGATTAATCTGGAAGGAGCTGATATGCTTAATTTCCAAATAAAATTTATATATATATATATATATATATAATTTTTTAAATAAAAGGCTTTTGTATCGAACTAGTGTTGTAGTGCGTGAAGAGCATGGAGAGGGTGCCAAGAGGTGTTGGGGCAAAGAAGCCTCAGGGACTGGTGTGTTTTCAAGGATTTTATACATTTGGGAAGTAGGAAGTGTGTGGGGGTGGTGATTGTGAAGGTAGTGTTCTGTTAATATCTCCAGGCACCATTAATCACCGTCTGACCACGCTAATGGTTGACTTCAGGTTAACGCTTTACACCTCATCACTCACCCTCCACAGCCCGATTTGTGTTGAGTTCTTGATCTTTCCTTTACCTGAGTGTTGCCACGAAGTGTGTAGGGGATCTCAAGTCGATTTAAAATTTTTTACCTTTCCATCTCATGGCTTCCCACTTTGTCCCAGGGAAAGTTGGAGAGTACGGCTACCTGGGCCAACCCAACGCGGTGCGCACCAACTTCACTACTAAGCAGCTTACGGAGCTGGAGAAAGAGTTCCACTTCAACAAGTATCTGACGCGCGCCCGCAGGGTGGAGATCGCTGCCTCTCTGCAGCTCAACGAGACCCAAGTGAAGATCTGGTTCCAGAATCGCCGAATGAAGCAAAAGAAACGTGAGAAGGAGGGTCTCTTGCCCATCTCTCCGGCCACCCCACCAGGAAACGACGAGAAGGTCGAGGAATCCTCGGAGAAGTCCAGCTCTTCACCCTGCGTTCCTTCCCCGGGGTCTTCTACTTCAGACACTCCGACTACCTCCCACTGAGGCGGCTCCAGCCCCAGACCACAGCCCAGGCATCTCCTTGGGCTAGGACTTCTTACCCAAAGCACATGCTTAGCTTATCTTTCTTTCCATTTACAATGTCTTTCTTTCTTTCTGATCCTATCTGGGGAGCTCCTGGCCAGGATAATATGTTTGCAGATAATTCTGGACCAGAGACTTGGTGAGGGTTAACACCTTAATCCAGATTGGGTGCCAGCATCAATTTTCTGGTGGGCCTGAACATCCCTCCTGCTTTTAGGAGAATTCACAGAACCTGCTGTTCCTTTCAGATGCCCTTTTGGAAAATAGTTCCGTTTGCCAACAGAAACATGCCAGAGGGAATCTTCTCATCTTTTATCTAACTACATGTACAGCTCTTCCCTCCCTTGCCCTTGAAAGTAGGATATAGTGAAAGGAGAGTCCAGAAGCTCACGAAGAAGAGATGCACTATGTGTTTACACAACCAATTCATCCCCTAATTTAATTAGGTTTCATGTGTGTGAGTTTGCTGGTTGTAAATACTTTGTCCTGAGAGATTTATCTTTATACAGATTTTCTAGAAATGTTTAGATTAGGTTACTAAAACAGGGTGGGCGAAGTCTCAAAACTGGTACAATTGTATATGTGCTTATAGGTGAAAGAACAAATTCCCTCATTTAAACCCAATCAGTTGCCTCAGAGGGTAACCTCAATTTGTTCTTACAGTTAAGAAGGCCTGCAGAGCACAAAGTTCAGAAACCAGGCTACCTGTGCTAAGTCTCTCCTAATCCCTACCCCTTTCTTCTAGGGCCACCTTCCGTTTAAAATTTGTGCTGGATAATCCAGAACCTAAAAGTATTATTCAAACCAACTTCTTCCTTCCACAGTTATCTTAGCTGGATATGTTGTATTTTCAGCTCAATTGTTAATGTGATGGATGGCACAATGAATGTATATTTTGTGTGATTCGTGAATAGTCTTTTGCATGTCGCACAATGTTTGATGTTCCTGAAGTACCACACTGAGTTCTATCAGTTATCCTTTGTGAGCCTATGATATTCCCCATTTCCCGTACAATCATGAACAGCTCTGAGATTCTAGAGTGATATGATCCAGAGCAGAGTTTACGGGTCTTAGGATGTCTGTAATAAATAAATATACTCAAGTTTCAGCTATGCTTAAGCATCCGTGTATTTGGCTGGGCTACAATTTTTTAATTCCTACATTGGCACATTTCATGTGGGAAAAGGGAGAAGGGTGGTAAATATTTTCAAAGAGATGCAACTTTTCCTGAATAAAAGTTAATGTTTTCCATTATCGTGTAGCTGAAACTCCTCCATGAGTATAACTTCCCCTCACCAATGTCTGTTTAATAGGTTGATTCTCTTTAAAATAACAGCTCCTTTATTATAATCAAAGCTCATAATGAAAAAAAAAAAAAAGACTGGTGAAGAAATTTATGAAGCAGATTTATTTTTGAAACAAACATGGATACTTCCTGGGTCAAGTGCTAACCTTTTCACCTCCAACTGGATGTTGACGTATATATAAACAGAACTCCCTTCAAAAGCCCAAACTGTCTTCAGTCAGTCTTTCCTCACATCAGTGAACCAAGAGCTAAGAGATTCACATTTAATTAGCTCCAGTATAAAGCTGTTGTGAGGATGGGGCCCTCATTCCACTCCTTTTCCTTCTTTTTGGATTGTCAGGCAGAGTTCCAATATATTCCACCCTTTAAATGGAGTGTTTTTAGTAAACCCTTGCATCCCTTCCCCCATTCTTCCTGTCAACATACATCCCTTCCTGTAGCTCTTTCTCGCTTCTTCCCCATCTCTGGGTTGCACATCTCATTCCCTTCAGACTCAGCTTTGATATTATAGCCATCATGGCTGTAATGGATCCACAGTTTTAATTCTATGCCACATAAACCAGAAAAAAAAGTCATTTTCTTCTCTAGGCTCAACAGGTACTTCCAGGTGAACTTGCAGAAGCTACCCTCAAGTCTTTCAACATCCAAGTTTTCTGACCAAGGCACATATCTGCTCTCTAAAGAGGAAGTCAGCAAATGATAGAGTTCAAAGTGGCTCTCCTCCCAGACCTCTTTATCACTTTCCTTTACTTTCACATATTTCTGGAGGCATTTTATTTAGCCCAACAGTAGAGCAGAAAATTTACAGCATTGAAAACAAATACAGACATATGACTTCCTTCTTCCTAAAAGAGTGTTTTACAAAGGATAGGCTGGAGGAGAAAAACGCTACAAAAACTTGGAATTTGCAGGCCGTCTAGAGCATTCGTGAGAATTCCTGCACTGCCCTGTCAAAGGAGAGAAGCCTGAACTTTGCAGGCGCAGTTGCTGCGGCCATATCAAGGGCGCCGGGTGCCCTCCCCTCAGCTGCGGGTCCTGAGGTTGCCTGTAAAAGACTCAAGTGGTTGGAGAAGAACTTCAAAGACGGTCAATCCTTTCTTTCATTTCCTGCTTGGCCTTATACTGTATCTTTTGTTTATTAGTGTAAGACCACACAGCAAAACAGATGGCTGGTTTCCAAATACTTTAATGTGTTAAAGTGTCATTTGCATGCCACCGGCTCCATTTCAATATCTAAAAGCAGGGCACACTGGAATCCCAGAGATTCCAGTCTTTAAGGTGATTTTAATGCAGCAGAGAGCGAGAACAATAAATTATGGCTAACCATCTCTAGCTTTCTCTAGATCATGGAATAAATCAGTTAACAAGCAATGCATTTAGGAAACATTAATACACCTTTCAACAAGGAAAACATTTGTATCTTTTTAGCTGTCCCAATCGATTAAATCAAAGGCGTTTAACACATCCTATTTCAAGGTCTCTCTTTTTCTGCTTTGGTCTCTGAGCACAGTTAGCTACTTGAAAAATGACAGCGATGGTAACTGAAACAACATACAGTAGGAAAACTGAAAATAGCATTTTATTGATACATTTAAAAAGGAAACAAGGGTCTCAGGCATCTGGGAATATTGCGATATAAAATTCTAGTTTTCTAATTTTTTCCCTCACTTCCTCTACATTTATCCAAAGTACTCCCCAAATATAGAGTGTCCCCAAACTAGGCTGAGTTGAGGTCTTGCTTTGGCTCTGAAGTCTGCTCTGGGTTTCACCTTTGAAAGTTTACTTTTGGAGGCTATTCAAATGCGGTGGTGTTTTCCTCAGGGGCAATCAGATTCAAACCGATCAATATTTACTCAGTCTGAAAGGGTTGTTGAAAAGGCTGCTAACAACAAACTGCTTAGCTGCTCACCCCTGTTTAATCTCAGGTTCACCGAAAGTTCAAGAAGAGATGAATGCAGTGATGGGTCACTTTAGAATGAGTCCCAGCAGTTTATCTGAGCTCTCAGTTAAAGGCAACAATTATAGTTCCATCCCTCTTTGGGAAAGGGGCAACTTTCCTATTATTCTTTTGCTAAACAATGTTTACTAGAAACTTAAAACACTTTCCTCTCCCCTCCTGGTTCTTTTCTTTTCTTCCTTGTTTTTTCTTTTTTTGGAAGCGTCCAGCTGCCCTTTCTGCCCTCTCTTCTAGTTTTCTGCTAATCTATTAGGTTTCATTTGACTTTAAATAAATTACATCAAATATTTTTTAAATGTTAAATTAGTCTGACAGAAAAATCTGATTTATCTCAGATGCCACGAGCTATGAAATGAAGCTCTTTGGGCCATTAGAGTTTATCTTTGTGAAAGTATAGAGCAAGATTGAATTGAAATCCATTTGTGGTTGAGTAATATTGACAATCAGAGCCCCAATATCAATCTGAGATGGCTGTTGAGACAGGAGTGGGAAAGGGGAGAGGGAGAATTGGCTTGCACAGAAGCAAATACCTCAGGCAGAAAGTCAACTTTAAAATTTTACGCCTTTCTAATGCATGAACTATTGAGAGATGAAAAAGGAAGACCCAAGGAAGCCAGTGGGGAATGGTGAGTAGAAGATGCTAGACACTGAAGCTAATTGCTACAGCTCTTCAGAGGTCAAAGTTCATGTAATCACTGCATAAATGCATACTAAATAGGGATTTATTAAGCTTTCCTGATGGTTGAGCACGTCTGTGAAAAATGGTCACTGCTGTTTGTGTTTCCTCCTTAAGAATAATCATTCTTAAAGTAGGCATTTCAGGCTTTAATTTATTTTGAGAGACAGGCAACCTCTCTGCTTAAAAATTTTGAAATTAGTGCATGAACATCATCTTTCTTTATATTGATTGGATGGGGCTGTAAAATACCTCTCTCACGCTTAGAAATGTTATGGCTTTTTCAGTACATACAAGAACACACAGTAGCATGCCACTATTGGATAAGCTAGTCACTGGTCAACTTTGGTGACCCTCTGCCTTAGATAAGTCTCCTTTGTGCCTGCATTTCTGACAACACACAAAAATTCTGCCTTAGGACTCCTTGTGCCTAAATGACCAGACTTGAATAGGATCCATATCCCTAATCTCTTGCTCTATGGATCAGAAAAAGGCACCCAGAGGTGGATTGGTTTGACTGAGAGCACAGTCAGTATCCATACTCTTACTTCCTAAACAAAAAACAGGGCAGCTTAGAACCTGAGTCCAGTGCACTTTTAAATTCTAAAATCCGGATTCGATTTTGTCCCTCCCTGATTTATTCTATGCAATTTGTTTCAGGCTAGATATGACATTTTTTTTTTTCTCTTTCTGTTTTACTGGCCACTCATTCAGCCAAGTACTTGACTTTGGGACTACTGAATCTTTGAAACAACCTCTGAGTCGAATACTTCTGCCATCTTGTTTGAATAATAAAATGTGCTACTTACGTTTAAAGACACACGTTCTTAAAATATAAAATAGAAATCTAGAGGGCAGGTAAAGTTCAACACACACATATATTTTTGTTTTTAAACTTAGATGGGAAAGAACAAATGAAAGAGGAATTGCCTAAACACAAGTTTGACCTCCATTAAATTGTCAAGAATCATCATCTAGAAAGGTCTTCAATACGCAAGGGACATTCCAGGAGGGGTTCTAACTCTGAAACTTTAAAAAATGTCTTTGCTTTTTCTGGCTAGTTTGTAGTGCAGCATGCCTTATAAATTGTTCTGACTCATATTTCTTAATTTTTTCCAAGACTGACTCATTACCTAACACACACTCATCCCACCAAGCACAAACGATTAACATAAAGTTTCCTTGCAATACAACTTTCCACATTCTCCTTCATCTCATCGCCATGGGATCCTACTGATCTCAGCAGAACCTGTTGCCCAAAGGGACATCAATGGTTGTCAGCGTTTGAAGAGCTAAGCTGGAATCCTCAGCGTTTTAGTGCCTTATTTTTAACACCAACCATCAAATACAGCTGACCTTCGATTGCAGAACTACAAACAAAAAATCAATTAAACAAGTATGTTCAGTTGGCGCTAGCCTCTAAACACCTTTGCTTTTTATTCCCCCTTAGGCAACTCTATAATCCTCATCTTGTCCTCAAAACATCCTTAAATGACTGCATTTTGCGTTTATTGGAAATAAATGAAAAGACAAATGTCTCTTTTTCAACATGTTCAGACACAATTAAAACACGTATCTCCATTTTTTAATCAGCTCATTAAATTTTACTCTTGAATTAAAAACGTGTTGGTAAAACGTCTAGTCACAAGGCTAATCTATAGAAATCAGATTGTTTTGTATTTTCATTTAGGCTTGTGTGGTTAATTGGCTAGGAAAAAATACACAAATACTTGTAACAGAAAATAAAAAGTATTTAGCGACTTTTGTTTCCTTTTCAAAGTAAGACACTTTTTAGCCACGTTGGACATTTTTACGATTTATGACCCACTGCGTTCTACGTCGCCACAGAACCATAACAAGAAAGCAGAAAGCCACGATTTAAAAAGGTATCCCCCCACAACCTCCAACCACCGAAATATCAGCAACACGGTTCTGGCAAAGTATGCACGGGAATTTTCCTATTCTGAGGAAAAATGGGGTCCTTCCTTTAGGACGCGCAGAGGGCGGCTGTCCAAGGCTTGGGAAGAGGTCGGCTCGGGCGATTGAGTCGCTCCGGCAGCGGCTGCCGGCGGGAACTCCGGCTCTGCCGGGGCGGCGGGGGCCGGGCCAACTGCGGGAGGAGATGCCGCAGGGCCGCGGTGCAGGCGAGCCCCGAAGCCGAGACCAGGAAAGCTTTCTTCCCTTGGCTTCCCAGCCTTCTCCCTTTGAGTTCTTGACCCAACGCCGCCGCTCCGTTTCTCCAGCTTCCCGGACCCCACGCAGTGCACGAAGAGAGCAGCATCCGGGCCCTTCCCCGGCCTGAAGCCGTCGCGCCTCTGGACGGACCCCGGCAGGCGCAAGGCGGGAAAGGAGCAGCATCCGGGCTTTTCCCGGGTTCGCGCTCAGGGCCCAGGGTGGGCCCTGCGCTGTTCCGGACCGGCGCCGTTGGGTTGCTTCGGAGGGAAGGGAAAGTGAGTCCTTGCACGTCCCCGAGGCCGCGAAGAGTCCCGCTTTGTCTCGGGAGACAAGGAGGCCTCGCGTTTCCTCATTCGGTTCCTGCCAGCGTCTCCCGGCTTCTAGCGTTCGTGAGGCGCGGTCTGAGCTGCCTGGAGCCGCCACCTGACTTCTCGGCGAGGGCTTCGAACCCAACACTTGAGGAAACCCAGGTCTGAGGCCTCGCCCCTCATCTGGCTCTCTAAGATGCGAAAGGGGAAGAGAGTTTTGATTCTCTGTCCAGCCCCTACCCCATATATGTTCAGAGTGTACTTAATAGAGTAACAAATTCATTCTTCTTCTAGTTCAATTGAGTAGTTTTAAACAGTCGCTGTCGGGTTTCCGAACATTGGAGATTCAGGGTCACATCCTTGCCTCGCTTCTTAAATGCCTTCTCCTCCTCCAGTTGCTGAGTCAAATACCTTAACGCCTTGCCTCAACTCACTTCTTTCTAGCAAGTTTCCAAGTACTGCTTACCACTCTTTCTGCTTCCCCCTCCTAACAATGGCACTTTTTTTTTTTAAGTTTTTTTTTAGACAGAGTCTTGCTCTGTCGCCCAAGCTGGAGTGCAGTGATGCGATTTTGGCTCACTGAAAACTCAGCCTCCTGGGTTCAAGCGATTCTCCTGCCCCAGCCTCCCGAGTAGCTGAGATTACAGGCATGGGCCACCATACCCAGCTAATTTTGTATTTTAGTAGAGACAGGGTCTCGCCCTGTTGGCCAGGCTGGTCTCAAACAACTGATCTCAGGTGATCCGCCCACCTCAGCCTCCCAAAGTTCTGGGATTACCGGCGTGAACCACCGCGGCCGGCCACAATGGCACCTTTTACCCGGGAGGCTTTGTTACACAGCGCCTGACTGGAAATGTGAACTGGACTCCCCACAGGGATCTTAAATTCCAATAACATGAAGAAACAAGCCCCGTGTACTGCTGGGCGTGGTGCCTCACGCCTGTAATCCCAGCACTTTGGGACTACAAGGCAGGAGGATCTCCTGAGCCCAGGAGTTTGAGACCAGACATGCAACATGGCGAAACCCCATCTCTACTAAAAGTAAAAATACAGAAATTAGCCGAGTCTGGTGGTGTACACCTGTAAACCCAGCTACTTGGGAGGCTGAGGTGGGAGGATTGCTTGAACCCAGAAGGCAGAGGCTGCAGTGAGCTGAGATCACCCCACTTCACTCCAGCCTGGGCGACAGAGGGAGACCCTGTCTCAAAAACAGAGAGACACAGTCCTGTGCAGTGTAAAAGCTTGACTGGAATTCAGGATGCCCGTGTTTTGTACTTTTTTCATTTCACCTTATGATCCTGGATGGGATACTTAAGGTTACTATGCTTTCAAGTTTTGAAATGATAAAGTGACTTTTTGTTGACTTTCAGGTTGTCCTCTAAAATTTACATGGTTTTTCAGATATTACAGATAAGGAAAAGGAGAGGTCCAAGATGTTAAGTAACTTGTCCACTGAATCCAGAGCCCAAACTCTTACCTACTTTGTTACAGCATTTATCCTAGGGCCAGCCACGGGACTGGCATAAGTCATTTACAAAGAGGCTACCATTTTGTGATTCAAGTGCTGCTATAGTGGGTAGTTGCTCACTGGTAAAAAAAATTAAAGAGCCAGAGAAACTGTTTAGTATCAGGCATATATGCAAACTATGGCTACACATTTTTTTTACACATTTATTCTATTTTAGATTTTGGAGGCAAGGTATCACTCTGTCACCTAGGCTGGAGTGCAGTGGTGTGATCACCATTCTTTCTGCCTCCCAGGCTCAAGTGATTCTCCCACCTTAGCCTCTTGAGTAGCTGGGACTACAGGTGTGTGCCACCACACTCTGCTAATTTTTTGTGTTTTTTTGTAAAGACGGGCATTTGCCATGTTTCCCAGGCTGGTCTCCAACTCCTGGGCTCAAGCAATCCATCCATCTTGGCATCCCAAAGTGCTGGATTACAGGTGTAAGCCACTGTGTTCAGCCATGAACCCTTTATATTTATAGGTTGTGTCTGTGGCATGCTTAAAGTGGACAAAAATGGAGCTAGTCAATATAAAATATGATGTTATAGCTCCATGAAAGCTGGCAGCCATATGGTTGGAAGCATGATTTTGCACCCCCCACCTTCAGTTTTCATTTGGCTATTTCTTATATTGCAAATCCCGTCATAATTTACATTTAAAGAAAAGGAAAGAAGAATTCATCTTCACCCAAAAGGGCTAATCTTCATAGTTTACAACTTAACACCTCTTGACTAACAATAACCAGGAACACTAGGTACAACATGAACTTGAAATAATGTATTCTAAGGCCTAATGTCTTTGGAAACCAATCATTCTCAGAACTCAGTTGACAGAAAGTAAGATTAAGAGTTGTATGTAGAATAACCTACTGCTGCTTTCTCCTGTTGTTGTTGTTTTAACATTTGTTTTTAATTTATTTATTTGAAATGGAATCTCACTTTGTCACTCAGGCTGGAGTGCAGTGGTGTGATCTTGGCTCATGGCAACCTCCACCTCCGAGGTTCAAGTGATTCTCCTGCCTCAGCCTCCTGAGTAGCTGGAATTACAGACACATGCCACCATAAGGGGCTAATTTTTGTATTTTTAGTGGAGATGGGTTTTCACCATATTGGCCAGGTTAGTCTTGAACTCCTGATCTCATAATCTGCCCACCTTGGCCTCCCAAAGTGCTGAGATTATAGTCATGAGCCACTGTGCCCAGCTTCTCCTGTTTTTTCTTTTTTAACTTGTATAAGTGAACAAGGACTTGGTATAATTATCAATATTAGAAATTACTGACATTGGCCAGGCATGATGGCTCACACCTATAATCCCAGCACTTTGGGAGGCCAAGGCAGGCAGATCTCCCAAGGTCAGAAGTTAGAGACCAGCTTAGCCAACATGGTGAAACCCCGTCTCTACTAAAAATACAAAAATTAGCTGGATGTGGTGGCAAAAAAAAAACAAAAACAAATTACTGACGTTATTTAGTTACATCTAGAATCACAGAATCAAAGAAGAGACTTTTAAATTCATCTAATCTGGCTTCTCCATCTTGCAGGTGAAGAAACTGAGGCCCAGAAGGGTGTTAGCAGCAATAATGGTAAGAAACAAAAATTACTTATATCTTTAATATGCACTTTAAGTATGTATTTAATAAAACAAGAAAAAATTAATTTCAGGCTAGATATATTAATAACATTAATAATTAATTACAATATTAAGCATGCTAATTATAGTAATCATTAAAATTGAAGAACTTAAAGTTATTAAAAATAAGCAGGTTTGAATAAACAGATATTTGGCCAGAGGGTTTTTTCTTCCTATTTGCCTTCATAAACCCTGTAGGAAGGGTAACAGCTTAGATCTCTCCTGCTCAATGGGTAAAGAGAAACTGGCTGATCTATTTTATGTCTTACATTTTGCAAATTCCTTACATGATTTTCCAGATGAGGCAGAGGAAAAAAATCAAGAAAGCACGCTTTATAATTGCTCTGCCCAGCTGGGTGCGGTGGCTCACGCCTCTAATCCCAGCACTTTGGGAGGCCGAGGTGGGCAGATCACGAGGTTAGGGGTTCGAGACCAGCCTGACCAACATGGTGAAACCCCGTCTCTACTTACAAAAACTAGCTGGGTGTGATGGCGCGCCCTGTAATCCCAGCTACTTGGGAGGCTGAAGCAGGAGAATCGCTTGAACCTGGGAGGTGGAGGTTGCGTTGAGCTGAGAGCGCGGCATTGCACTCCGGCCTGGGTGACAGAATGAGACTCCGTCTCAAAAAAAAAAAAATTGCCCTGCCCAAGCAGCTCAGATGGCATGTTAGCTCCCTGGTCAACTGTTTGATTCAGGAACCTTGGAAATTGAGGGCATTCTGGCTTCGTTGATGAACCATAAAGACTCAACTTGCAGTTCATTATCTTATGTAAAATATACTCTTTCCTGTTGGGCACGATGGCTTACGCCTATAATCACAGCACTTTGGGAGGCCAAGGCAGGAGGATCACTTGACCTCAGTAGTTCAAGACCAGTTTGGGCAACATGGAGAAATCCTGTTTCTACAAAAAATACAGAAAATTAGCCAGATATGGTGGCACGTGGCTGTAGTCCCAGCTACCTAGGAGACTTAGGTGGGAGAATCACCTGAGCCTGGTGATCAAGGCTGCAGTGAGCTGTGATTGTGCCACTACACTCTAGCCTGGGCAACAGAGTGAGACCCTGTCTCAAAAAAAAAAAAAAAAAAGAAGAAAGAAATACTCTTTCTGTGAGAGAAATCTAGACTTCAGAAAATTGTGACAACTTCTATTTTTATGTTAACGTTTATTGAAGACTTTTTGGCACTAGATGCTGAGCTAAGGGTTTTATACATTTATCTCATTTTTCCTCACAGCATCCTTATGATATGGGTTTTATTATTCCCATTTACACATGGAGAAACTGAACTTAGGGAAGTTTTGTAAGTTCTTTGTAAGTTCGTCACCACTACACAATGAGTGATTAGCAAAGCTGGAATTTGCAGCCGGTACATTTCATTCAATTATCACATGTTGAAATCTCATTTTAGGACTGCAAAAGTAGAAATGTAGTTAGAACTAATCAAATTTAATTTCATATTTAAAATGTATTTATATTTTAGAAGCCTGGTTTTAGGTTGTTATAAATCTGTACGGATGGAGAATCCCTAATTCAAAAATCCAAAATCTGAAATACTGCCAAATCTTAAAGTTTTTGTGTGTCAACATGGCACCACAAGTGAAAAATTCCACACATAACTACTTAACAAAAACTTTGTTTTATGCAAAAATTATTTAAAATGTGGCACAAAAATTACCTTTAGGCTTGTGTGTATAATATGTATATGAAACTTAAATGAATTTTGTGTTTAGACTTGGGTTCCATCCCCAAGATATCTCATTAGGCATATGCAAATATTCCAAAATCCAAAAAAATGAGAAATCTGAAACGTTTCTTGTCTCAAGCATCTCAGATATGTAATACTCAACCTGTGTATACAATATAAATGATCTTAGTTTTGTACAATAAAATATATATGACTATATACACACATAGAATAAAGTTTATTTTTATTTTTATTTTTTGAAATCGAGTTTCTTATCGCCCAGGCTGGAGTACAATGGCATGATACTGGTTCACTGTAACCTCTGCTGCCTGGGTTCAATTGATTCTCCTGTCTCAGCCTCCCGAGTAGCTGGGATTACAGAAGCCCACCCCAATGCCCAGCTAATTTTGGTATTTTTAGTGGAGACGGGGATTCACCATGTTGGCTAGGCTGGCCTTGAACTTCTGACCTCAGGCAATATGCCCACCTCGGCCTCCCAAAGTGCTGGGATTACTGGTGTGAACCACCACACCTGACCAATAAAGTTTAATTTTCTGTCTGTGGGGTTGCTGATAGAATTGAAGCTCTCAGAATAAAAATGACTTGCTTACAATACTGACATGTCAGTGGAGGAATAGCATGATTCCATAGCATATTATACATATACAATTATTATAGAAAATAAGGAAAAAGTATCCAGTTACCATCACATTCCCTGAAATATAGCTTTTTTCTGTAGTCCAGTCTTTGTCTCTTAAGTACACTTTTACTTAGAAGCATTATGTTACCACAATGTTGAATTCGACTTGTTTTTTTTACCTTAATGATGCATCATAAACATAGTTTTATTTACTAACTGGTTAAAACAGTGTATGTACCTATCATATGAGAAATGTTTCTTTCTTTTTCTTTTTTTTTTTTTTTTGAGACAGAGTGTCGCTTTGTCTGGGCAACAAGTGCTACTGCTGGAGTGCAGTAGCACTGCCTCGGCTCACTGCATCCTCCACCTCCAGGGTTCAAGCGATTCTTTTGCCTCAGCCTCCTGAGTAGCTGTGAATACAGGTGCCCACCACCACACCTGGCTAATTTTTGTATTTTTAGTAGAGACAGGGTTTCACCATGTTGGCTAGGCTTGTCTCAAACTCCTGACCTTGTGATTTGCCCTCCTCAGTCTCCCAAAGTGCAGTGATGGTATTGCAGGCTTGAGCCACTGCGCCCAGCCAAAACTTTTTCTTTTTTTTTGAGACAGAGTTTTGCTCTTGTTGCCCAGGCTGGAGTGAAATGGTGTGCTCTCAGCTCACTGCAACCTACACCTCCTGGATTCAAGCAATTCTCCTGCCTCAGCCTCTCAAGTAGCTGGGATTATAGGCCTGTGCCACCATGCCCAGCTAATTTTGTATTTTTAATAGAGATGGTCTCACCATATTGTTCAGGCTGGTCTTGAACTCCTGACCTCAGGTGATCTGCCCACCTTGGCCTACCAAAGTGCTGGGATTACAGACGTGAACCACGATGCCTGGCCTCTATTTTTTTTAAGATGGAGTCTTGCTCTTGTCTTCCAGTCTGGAGTGCAGTGGCACGACCTCGGCTCACTGAAACCTCTGTCTCCTGGGTTCAAGCGATTCTCCTGCCTCAGCCTCCTGAGTAACTGGGATTACAGGTACCCAATGTCGTGCCTGGCTAATTTTTGTGTTTTTTAGTAGAGATGGCGTTTCGCCATGTTGGCCAGGCTGCTCTTAAACGCCTGACCTCAGGTGATCTGCCCGCCTCAGCCTCCCAAAGTGCTGGGATTACAGGCGTGAGCCACCGTGCTTGGCCTCTTTTTACTTTTTTGAGTGGGGTTAGCTACCATCTGAACCTTTTAGTTTAGGGAATTTTTTAATTGTAAGTCTGAGAAGGCCATATCCTCGCTTTCTCAGTAGCCTCACCTATTTCTAGCACAGCCATGGTAAAGGTGCTAGAGATGGCATTTGGTAGTGACTAGGTCTAGTGGTTTGACAATGCAGATGACAGCATAAGATTTGGGACAGGAGCAGTTGTCTCCTCACCAGACTGGCTCTGTGGTGACTGTTAGCCCTGGATCTGACTGCCAAGCTTTTCGTTTTTCAAGCTTGATTTGAAGTCTTTCTAACAATGTTCTGAGCTACCCATCTGTTCCTCTTCCAATTAAAATGCCAATATCCAGTTGCTGTTGCTTACAACTAGGAAACCTGATACATGTACCATATAATATACCAAATAATTGAGCTTTGAAATTTTTTAGGGCCTGTAGTCTGGAATTGTGGGAGGAAAATTGGACTATATGATTTAGTAAGTATCTATAGAAGGTGAACCAGAAGCCAGCTTCTTTTTTTTTTTTTTTTTTTTTTTTTTTTGAGACGGAGTCTCAGTTTGTCGCCAGGCTCCAGGCTGGAGTGCAGTGGCACAATCTCGGCTCACTGCAACCTCTGCCTCCTGGGTTCAAGCAATTCTTCTGCCTCAGCCTCCCGAGTAGCTGGGACTACAGGCGCATGCCACCATGCCCAGCTAATTTTTGTATTTTTATTAGAGACGGGGTTTTCACCATGTTGGCCAGGATGGTCTCAATTTCTTGACCTTGTGATCCACCCACCTCAGCCTCCCAAAGTGCTGGGATTACAGGCTTGAGCCACCATGCCCGGCCGCCAGCTTCTTTATATTCAATTTTTTCTCTTTACCTAGCTTTGGTCTGTTTTAATGCATACTCTCTTTGCCTTGTCAAACCTATGCAAATACATGAAAACAGTGAAAAATGGACTTTTTCTTTACCCACCAAGAAAACTCAAATTTATCTAATTGAGTTGGAGGCATAATTTATTTTCTATTTTATTTTACAGCTTTCCAACCTTATTAGCTTGAGTATTTATTCTTCTGAGGCTCCTATAGCAGTAGTTGACACTTGTTGATCACTTACATTGTGCTAGGCACTGTGCTAAGTACTTTGCATGGATTGACTCATTTAAATCCTCTTCCCAACCTTATGAGGTGTAGATGCCATTGTAACCCCCATTTTACAAAAGAGGAAACAGGATGAGAGGTCACCTAGCTGCAAAATAGCAAAGTCCACTTTTAAACTCAGCAGTCTGGCTCCCAAGCACTCATTCTTAATAACACTGTCTATTCTTTCCCCTAACTGGTTTGACTGACTAGAAATTTCTTTTTCTTTTTTCTTACCTTTCCTCTTTCTTCTCTTCTCTCTACCTTTTTTCCTTCTTATTTGAGAATGTCATGAAGGCATCTGTAGAGACCCTGACTGAGCATCTCTAATTATGTAAGGTGAGTGGTTTGGTACCTGTCAGCTGCAGGTACCCTTGACAAGCATGTATAGATTTGCTTTTCTAGCTCTAGGAATTCCTCTCCGCAACCTCTTTGGAACTTCTGCTCTTGTCTCCTTATTCTGGTTTCTATCTTGCTGCCTCTATTTGAATTATTTATCATTACTTTGTCTTTTATTAATTAAAACACTTAAGGGATGATATAAAGTTTTTATAGATAGAAGATGCAATCTCTTTTTCAAAGAGCTTATAAATCATTGTACAACAAATAACCTATTGCCTACTTGATATTATAGTATATAGTCTAGTAATATTTTTATTAGAATTCAATTAGATGTTTAAACTTTTAGGGTTTTATTATAAAAATTCTGTAGACATTTGAGGCTAAGAGTTTGAGACCAGCCTGGGCAACATAGCAAGACCATGTGTCTACCTGCAAAAATTCTATAGAGTAATTGGAGGTGACATTTCTTTCTACCCAATATATGTAACTTGAAAGTAAACCTTTAGTTCTGGTTGGGGCAGTGTAGTCAATATGAGATACGGTTCAACTACTAAGATTTTTTGATAACACTTGCCTGAAAAAACAAAGTGTGTGGGAAATATTAACATATATTTCATGCCCCCAGTTTGTAGAAGCCAAGGGAATGGAAAGCTAAGGAGTAAAAATTATAGAAATTTAGGCTTTTCAAGTTTTTACGAGTCAGAAAGGATGAGAAGAGAGGATAAAATTGACAGAAATGACCCTGGGAAAATTGTGTGTTTAGGGAAATGGGGATCTGCTTTTGGGGCAATTCTGGAGTTTAAGGATGTTACCAAGTCAGACAGAGTTCTTATGGTTTCAAGGTTATTAGTTTTTCCAGACCCAGTGCTGGGATATGTATGTGACTAGAGGAAATTCTGGTTTAAAAAAAGAAAACAGAGTGAGGCACAACTATAAAAGCGAAGATAATTTACCTATAATTTTATTTAATGTGTCTGTGTCTATGCAATGATGTATATATGCATATGTATATCTCTCTTTAGGAGAAACATTTCCTCTTAATATCACACTGCTCACATTGTTAATGTGTCTTCTTGAGCTTGATTCAAAGAGCCAAACTCTTTCTTGCCTTAGGTCTTTGCATGCTAGAATGGACTCCTTCTCCCCATTTCTTTCTATGAACTTGAGACCTTAGCTAAATGATGCTTCCTCAGGGAGGCCTTAGTAGACTGTTCCACTCAGAATAGATCCCTCTTTGTTATATTCTACCTCAGCATTCTCTTGGTTTCCTTTACATATTTAACACAGTTTGAAAATTTAGTTTTACATTTTATTTGTATAACTTTCTTTCTTTCTTTTTTTTGAGACAGAGTCTTGCTCTGTTGCCCAGGCTGGAGTGCAATGGCATGATCTTGGCTCACTGCAACCTCTGCCTCCTGAGTTCAAGGAATTCTCCTGCCTCAGCCTCCTAAGTAACTGGGATTACAGGTGCCCGCTACCACATCTGGCTCATTATTTTTGTATTTTTTTAAGTAGAGATGAGGTTTCACCATGTTGATCAGGCTGGTCTCGAACTCCTGACCTTGTGATCCACCTTCCTCAGCCTCCCAAAGTGCTGTGATTAAAGGCGTAAGCAACTGTTCCCAGCCATTAGTATCACTTTCTAGACCAAGCTTGTCCTACCCATGGCCTGTGGGCTGCATGCAGCACAGGATGGCTTTGAATGTGACCCAACACAAATTTGTAGACTTTCTTAAAACATTATGAGATTTTTTTTTATATGTATTTTTAGCTCATCAGCTATTGTTGTTGTTAGTGTAATTTGTGTGTGGCCCAAGACAATTCTTCTTCCAATGTGGCCCAGGGAAGCCAAAAGATTGGACTCCCCTGTTCTAGACTATAAGCAACCTGTGTCCTGGGGGCTTTTCTGCTTATTCACCACTTTATGTTTACCCAGAGGACAGTTCTTATCACATAGTAAATGCTCAAAAAGACGTTGAATAAATGTTTATATTAACTAGGGTCCAGCTAAGCTGCTATAACAAAGAAACCTAAATATAAAGTGGCTTAAATATGGCTGAAGTTTAATTCTCTTGCCTGTAACATTTTAGAGGAATGTAAGTGTCCACACTGGTGGGGTGCCTCAGCACCATGAAGTCATTCAGAATCTGTTCCTTTCACTGTGCTGCTCTGACATTTTCTTGTCTTGTCTACATGGTTGAAGCTGTGTCACCTCCACATCCCTATTTCAGTTTTTAGGAAGAGTAGTAGAGGAAAAATGGAGAGCAAGCAATTTCCTATGAAGTAAATGACTTATAAGTTGCACACATCACTTCCATTTACATTCTATTCTTTTTCATGTTTCTAGAATCATAAAATTTATTTTTGATCCAAAACATATAGTATAGATGAAATATTATTCAAGATAAAAAGCTAGGTCAACCAGCATTTATTAACATACTCAATACTGGATGGGTACTGTTGGAAATAAAATATATGTAAAGACAGGGTTTCTGATCACCAAGAATTTACAATATAATTGGAAAATTCACTGACATTCCATTGTGATAAACTTAGTGTGGCTGCACCTAGTATACTAGGAAATACTGTCTCTGAGTGCGTGACCATGAACCCAGCTAAAGTAGAAGAAGGAGAGAATGGGCATTGGGATAACTAACCCGTTGCCTCACTGTTGGCTAAATGCTGTTTAAAGAATGAATATATTTTTTAAAAATAATAAAGAATAGATATTCATTATTATATGATCAGAGTTTGGAATAATGTAGGGGTTTGAGGGCTATTTTGTTTTTGTTTTTTATTTTTATTTTGTTTTTGTTTTTTGTGACAGAGTTTTGCTCTTGTTGCCCAGGCTAGAATGCAGTGGTGTGATCTTGGCTCACTGCAACCTCTGCCTCCCAGGTTCAAGCAATTCTGGCTCAGCCTCCTGAGCAGCTGGAATTACAGTAGCCTACCACCACATACACAATTTTGTATTTTTATTAGAGACCAGGTTTCGCCATGTTGGCCAGGCTAGTCTTGAACTCCTGACTGCAGATGATTTGCCCACCTCAGCCTCCCAAAGTGCTGGGATTATAGGCATGAGCCACCGTGCCCAGGCTTGAGGGCCATATTTTAGAATTCCAAGAAATACGGATGTGATAGAAAAATATTAGACAGTAACTAACATCGAATATGCTTCATGACAACCTATTCATCTGCACATTTTGGGGCAAGGGAGTTAAAGAGCTAAGAAAGTTGCTTAGGCCAAGAAATTGTGCAAAAGAGGTCAGCACTGGGTATTGTAGAGAGACACCTGGCTTTGCTAGAATTTGGGGAGGATAGAATAGGAGCTTCTTTGCCTTCAGCAAGCTTCTAGGAATAATCCTTTATCTGCTATTAGCTAGGCAAGACCCCCTCTAATACTTCCCTGGCTAGAAGGAAGCTATGTTGAGGCAAGGATGTTGTTTGATTACAAAACTTTGTTAACCTAAATTCAATATCAACAAAAGCCTTGACATTTTTAGTCCAAAAACAGGGCAAAACTTGTAACTATTTTAAAGGATGTGGATAAAATTTATGTTCCAATGATATATCCTGATATAAAAATAACTTTTTAAAGAGTATAGGCTGAGCATGGAGTTATATGAAAATGCTTGCACCTGTCCTCCCCTAAAGTGGCTAAAGGCATCTTAGCAAAGTTTTTCATCAACTGTCTTCTCCATATGACTGCAGATAAGAAGAAGGGGACCCGCTGCTGCCACGGCCCTTTTTCTCTGTGGCCACAGTAGACACTGGGCTTGGCATTTGCTTCTCTGACCTTAAATTCCCTCTGTGCAAAGAAAGGTAACTCATTCCCCTCCTCTCATCTCCTTTCATATTTGGCGGAAAGTTTGGGAAGCCTATTTCAACCCTTTTGCCTTTCAACATGTCACATTCCTTCGAGCTGAGCTCACAGGTCTGTCCTTATGAAACCTGCTCTGACTCTCCCCAGGGGTAGTGAATCCCATCTCTCCTGTTCTTTTTCAGTGTTTTCTACTTGTCAGAGCACTTCTCACTTTTGGGCTTTAAATATTTTTCATCTGTTTGTGACTCCTCTTTGAAACTACTTCAGGATAGAGATATCTTATTAATCATTGATTCCCTCTGCCTTGTACAATACCTGGCACATGGTAGACCCTTGGTAAATGTTTACTGAATTCATGAATAAGTGAGTAAATGAGCAAATTATCCTTTGGGTTCTTTATGTAGCCTCTCAGATATTCTAATGTGGTTCATGTCTCCTCAAGGCTAGGAATACAAAGTGTGGTTGCAAGTTCTTCCTTGTTTCTAAAATATTTTCTCACTTGCTTACTGAAGTTAAATTGAAAGTCAGAATTCTTTAATGGAGAAGCAATTTGGCTTTTCATTATACAATAAGGGGTAAATGGCTTAAAATGTCAATATTGCATGAATTAACATACTGCTAAAACGTACTGGAACTAAAGTGGACCAGGTGTGGTGACTCATGCTTGTAATCCCAGCAGTTTGGGAGATCGAGGGAGGATTACTTGAGCCCAGGAGTTCAAGACCAGCCTGGGCAACAGAATGACACCTCATCTCTACTAAAAATAAAAAATAAAAAAATTAGCAGAGTATGGCAGTGCACACCCATAGGCCTAGCTACTTGGGAGGCTGAGGCAAGAGAATTGCTTGACCTGGGAAGTCAAGGCTGTAGTGAGCAGTGATTGAGCTACTGCACTCCAGTCTGAATGACAGAGTGAGACTATGTTTCAAAAAAAAAACAAAAGGAACTAAAGTGTAACCAGTCAATCAAAAAGTGTAAATTACATACTAGTGTCTTTTCTGTTTTGGGAGTGGAGGTCAGAGAGAAGTTGGTGTTTGAGCTTTAGTGAGGATGGGAGGGGAAGGGGGGTCAAAAGGTCATTTAGTTAGCTTCAGAGCATAGAAAGAGAAACTAGGGACCACTTATTTAGCACTTCCTTAATGTTTCAATTTTCAAGAGATGGAAGTATGGCCTAACTGCTCTTGTTCACAATTTTATGAGAATATTGTTCGGACCTGTATAGCACAATAAACACTATCTTATAGAATTTGTTAAGATCTGGAGTGTTTGTGAATGTGTGCACTTAAAAAAGTTGATTTTGTTTCAGAGGAACTACATTTTCAGAGGATTTAATTAAGGAGTCATATAATCTAGATCGTACCCTAAAATATCTCTCCCAGTAGTAGATAAGTATGGGTACTTTGCATGACTAAGTGATATTGGAGATGGCCCCAGACAGGAATGGGTAGTTGGTATGCCAAGATTTAGTTATGAGTTGGAGCTCCCTAAATGGAGGCTGTCATAATCTGCATTTTTGGGTAAATTGCTGTTATCAAAGGATCACTGATAACTCGTATATATAATTTTTTTTCTTAGAGACAGGATTTTACTCTCTCATCCAGGCTGGAGTACAGTGGCATCTTTGGAAGTGGAAAGCAAATGTAGTTATATGTTGCTTAATGACAGGACTATGTTCTGAGAAATGTGTCATTAGATTATTTCATCTTTGTGCAAACATCATGGAGTGTATTTACACTAATCTAGATGGTATATAACCTACTACACATGTAGGCTATTTGGTATAGCTGTTTCTAGGCTACAAACTTGTACACAATATTACTATACTGAATACTGTAAGCACTTGTAATACAGCGGTAAGTATTTGTGTATCTAAATGTTGAAAAGATACAATAAAAATCCAGTATAAAAGATAAAAATTTTATGCCTATATAGGACACTTACCATGAATGGGGCTTGTAGGACTGGAAGTTGCTCTAGATGAGTCAGGAAGTGAGTGGTGGGTGAATGAGAAGGCCCAGGACATTACTATCCACTGTAGTAAACTTAATAAACACTATAAATTGGTTGGGCACAGTGGCTCACACCTGTAATCCCAGTACTTTGGGAGGCCAAGGCGGGTGGATCACCTGAGGTCAGGAGTTTGAGACCAGCCTGATCAACATGGTGAAAACTGTCTCTACTAAAAATAAAAAAATTAGCCAGTCATGGTAGCAGGCAACTATAATCTTAGCTACTTGGGAGGCTGAGGCAGGAGAATCACTTGAACCCAGGAGGCAGAGTTTGCAGTGAGCCAAGATCGTGCCACTGCACTCCAGCTTGGGTAACAGAGCAAAACTCTGTCTCAAAAAAACAAAAAAATAAAAAAGAAAACAAAACAAAAAGTCATTGTATACTTAGTTTATACTAAATTTATTTATTTGTTTTAAAATTCTTTCTTTCTTTATTTTTTGAAACAGAGTTTCACTCTTGTTGACCAAGCTGTAGTGCAATGACACGATCTCAGCTCACTGCAACCTCGGATTCAAATGATTCTCTTGCCTCAGCCTCCTGAGTAGCTGGGATTACAGGTACGTGCCACCACACCCGGCTAATTTTTGTATTTTTAGTAGAGACCAGGTTTTGCCATGTTTTTGAAATAAAGCCTTACTCTGTAGCCCACCCTGGAGTGTAGTGGCCTGACCTTGGCTCACTGCAATCTCCACCTCCTGGGCTCAAGCGATTCTCATGCCTCAGCCTTCTGAGTAGCTGGGACTACAGGCATGTGCCACCATTCGTGGCTAATTTTTTGTATTTTGGTAGAGATGGGGTTTCACCATATTGCCCAGGTGATCTCAAACTCCTGAACTCAGGCGATTTGCCCTCCTTGGCCTCCCAGAGTTCTGGAATTACAGGCCTGAGCCACCGTGCCCTGCCCACTAAATTTATTTTTAAAAAATTAATTTCATTATATCTTGACAGCTATGACATCACTAGGTGACAGTAATTTTTCAGCTCCATTATAATCTTGTAGGACCACCATTTTATGTGTGGTCTATTGCTGACCAAAACATCTTATGTGGCACATGACTGTATGTAGAAACAGAGGCCCAGTACTACACAACTGGTTGAAAATTTGCTACTTCTGTAGTGTCAAATGATGAGTTTGACTTTTCAAAAATCTCCCTTGAACTGGAATTGAACTAGAATCTGAGAGTCAGATGTCCTAGGTTTTCATTTGTGCCTCCACAACTGACTAGCTGTGTGATATTTCATAGATAATTTCTCCTCTCTAGATCAAGGTGAGATTATGTGAATTTCAGCACCCCTTCCAGGACTACCACTTTCTGTATTTTTATTCAGTAGCAACAATTAAAGCATTTCACATCACAAACCAGTAGCAAAGTCTTGACTGGAATGCATGTCTTAACAACCCACTTAACCTCTTTTTGTTTCTTTACCTTTCAAAAGTTTAAAAATTAAGGTATAATATACACATAGTATAGGAAGTACATAAAGTATACTAATCTTAAATGTATAGATTGTTGAATATTTTCAAAGTACGAAATGAATTATAATTGAGCTATGATAAGATTCATCCTTTTAAATGTAAGATAACTGTAGAGTGAGATAACCACAACCACAGTCAAGATATGGTTCATTCTATCAACCCCAAAAGTTTGCCTGTAATCCTTTTTAGTTCCCTTCTTTTACGCAAATATTCTGGCAACCACTTATCTATTGTCTATCCCTACAATTTTGCCCTTTCCAAAATGAAATCATACTACATATAGGCTTTTGCGTCTTTTTTCTATAATGCTTTTAAGATTCATCACATACCTGTATTTGATGTGTATCTTGATCATACCTGATGTGATGTATATCTGATGTGTATCTTGATCACCTAGATCAAGATATAGAACTTTTCTAGCACCCCAGAAGATTCTTTTATGCCCTTTTCCAGTCAATTCCCACCCCTCACCCCCACTATTTACTGCCGGATTAGTTTTCCTATTTTTGTGTTTCATATAAGTGGATTCATACTGTAGATACTGTATGTCTTTTTTCTTAATGTAATATCTGTAAGATTTATTCATGCTATAGCTAGTAATAATAGTTTATCCTTTAAAAAAATCACTCTGTAGTATTCCATTGTATAAACATAGGGTGTTTCATTTATCTCTTCTACTGTGATGACATTTTGGTTGTTTCTAATTTTTGGCTATTTTTAGCAAATCTTTTCTTTTTCTCTTTAGAAATGGAGTTTTACTATGTTGCCCAGATTGGCCTTGATCTTCTGGGCTCAAGTAATCATTCCACCTCAGCCTCCTAAGTAGCTGGGACTGCAGCGGCACATGCTACCACACTGACTTTGAGTAAGTCTTTTATGAACACACTTGTTAATGTCTTTTGGTGAGAATATGTTTATATTCTATGTATATATATCTGTTTATATATATAAACATATGAGAATATGTTTATACTCTATGCATGTATATATATATATATATATATACATATATATATATATATATGTATACATATCTCTTGACTATATTCCTAAGAGTGGAATTACTAGATCATAGGCTAGGTATGTGTTTAGTTTTCATAGAGACTACCAAACAGTTTTCTAAAGTGGTTGTACCAATTTATTCATTTTTTTGAGATGGAGTCTTGCTCTGTCACCCAGGCTGGAGTGCAGTGGCAGGATCTTGGCTCACTGGAACCTCTGCCTCCCAGGTTCAAGCAATTCTCCTGTCTCAGCCTCCCGAGTAGCTGGGACTATAGGCGTCTGCTACCACGCCTGGCTAATTTTTGCATTTTTTTTTTTTTTTAATAGAGACAGGGTTTCATCATATTGGTCAGGCGGGTCTTGAACTCCTGACCTCTGGTGATCCACCCACCTTGGCCTCCCAAAGTGCTGGGATTACAGGCGTGAGCCAGGACACCCAGCAGGTTGTACCAATTTAATTCTCTCACCATTAATGTATGAGAGTTCCAGTTATTCCACATCATTGCTGACACTTGGTATTGCTAGTCTTATTAACTTTAGCTTTTTGGAGAGTATACTTTAACCACTGATTCTGGAGTGAAATTGCATGTACACCACCAATAGTGTCATTCAGAGATGAAGAGAATCAGTAGTGATCAGTCAGGTTCCTTATGTTTCTGGGCAGAGATTTAACAAGGCAACCAATAGGGATTAACAGTGGTAGAGCCACCTTATATTGCCAAGAAGACCTGGTCCTTATTTACCATTTCACCATAGTGATGGTACTGGGGAGCCTTCCCTCCCTAATTCTATAACCCCAATCCTCTCATTTAATATTTATTTAATAGCAGTTTCCTTAGAAGAAAATATATGGGGGATTGGTTGGTGAGGACTGCCCATGTTCAACCTTCTTAAACAAAATCAGTGAGCTTATTCCTCCTTCATTTGAGATGACCTTTGGAAGCCTGTATTAAATCTCCATTACAATTGGGGTAATCATCAAGAATGGCAAGGCAATTGTAGAGAATCCAGGAATGGAATGTGGATCCATGTGCATGTGTAGAACAAAAATCTGCTTTTCATTTGCAAAAATAGTTGTCTCCAGGAAACATAGTGAGAGGTTAAAAGGTCCATTTAAGATTTGGCTGTTATTCTTGATGTTGATAGTAGCAGTTGGGTTTGAGCTGGTGGGTTTTGGGTGTACCCTGCAATGTGGTTGTTTGTCTAATAATAATACGCCTATGAAAATAAAGCTAAAACTGCCAGATGTTTTTTACTCTAAACCTGATATAGACTGTATAATGGGGTTTTTATGTGTACCTAAGAATCACTGTGCATTTTAGAGTACTTCTGGCCACTCTACAAATACATGAATCAGATTAAAGAACAATCAGTCAGACTTGAATTAAAGATATATTTCCATAATGGTGATTATCTTTTTTCTTGTTTTGGCATTATTATAGCAAGCTAAAATAATAGGAGATAAGTAGCTATTATAAATGAATCATTAAAAGCAGCAGTAAGCCAAGGTTATCATTGATCTCTCCCTCTTTATAAAAACTAATGTGAATTGCTATGGAGTTACCTACTTTAATAATAAATCTGTTGTGTCAGGGTAGTGTGACAAAACGGATTTATTATTAGGTTGTGTGACCTAATTTTTTTTACATATAATTTATAGTCTATTGATTTAATCCTCTGAATATCTCATCCTGTTGGCATAGCATACAACCATTTCTTTTTCTTTTCTTTTTTTTTTTTTTTTTGAGACCGAGTCTTGTTCTGTTGCCCAGGCTGGAGTACAGTGGCATGATCTTGGCTCACTGCAACTTCCGCCTCCTAGGTTCAAGTGATTCTCCTGCCTCAGCCTCCCAAGTAGCTGGGACTACAGGTGCATGCCACCACACCTGGGGAATTTTTTTTGTATTTTTAGTAGAGATGGGGTTTCATCATGTTAGCCAGGTTGATCTCTATCTCCTAACCTTATGGTCTGCCCGCCTCAGCTCCCAAAGTGCTGGGATTATAGATGTGAGTCACTGCGCCCAGCCAAAACCTTTTCTTAATTGAAAGACAAAAGCGGCTTGGGATGGAATCACCTGGAAAAATATTTTTATTGATGATATCCATTTGATCAATAGTCAAATAAATATGAGCTTATTTTCAATGGCAGTTTCAAGTTTAAAAGACCAAAGAAGAGACCAGGTACGGTGGCTCACGCCTGTAATCCCAGTATTTTGGGAGGCCAAGGCAGGTGGATCATGAGGTCAGGAGATGGAGACTACCCTAGTTAACATGGTGAAATCCCTTCTCTACTGAAAAAACAACAAATTAGCCAGGTGTGGTGGCATGTGCCTGTAGTCCCACCTACTTGGGAGGCTGAGGCAGGAGAATCGCTTGAACCCAGGAGGCAGAAGTTGCAATGAGCTGAGATTGTACCATTGCATTCCAGCCTGGGCGACAGAGCAAGACTCCATCTCAAAAAAAAAAGAAAAAGAAAAAGAAAAGTGAGTTATAAACTAGAATGTGGAAAATGAACTCAAGTAGCAGACAGTTTAATGTGACTACATAAAACAGTGTTGCTGTGCTGCTAAAACTCTTCCTTCCCTCAATTTGTGGAAGGGAAATCAGTAGTTTATGCTATTCCAGCCAATATTTGGCACCTTGCCATTTGGCTACACATGCCAGGATGTCAAGTACCACACCACTACTTTGTCAGTTAAATAGAGTTGCTGGCTTCCTCTTACTGCCAGTTTCAAATTTCTGGCAATGATCGACTATTTACCATAGTCCTCTTATCCCTCCTGTTCATCTGCACATATCTTAAGCTTAGTGTTCAGCTCCTGAGCTTTTATTACCTGTCTTAGGCAAAAGTATAATGAATACCTTTAGATGTCAGTGAGAAAAAACTGATAAATAACACATGAAATTAACACAGGGTGATTTGGGCAAGTGCTTTTCTCTATTTTTGTCCACTTGCCTACTTATTCATTTGTTGCTTTTCTTTAGATGTCACAGATCTAACCCAGTTATTCTAAAGAAAAATGACCATGCATCGCTGTCATATCATAAACATAACTCAACTTGGAAGGAAGCAATTTGAGGATGGCTATTCTATTACTATGCTTTATTTTTTTCTTCACCTAATGCATGTAGCCATAGAGAATATAGAAGATCTGAATACTCACCCTTTGAAGAAAAAGCAGTGATTTTTTTTTTTTTAAAGAATGAAAGAAAGAGGAAGAGATTTTAGAAAAAGAGAGAAAAGGAGAAAGAAAGAAA
>PVKP010019698.1:0-41983 GCA_004027715.1 Plecturocebus donacophilus | reverse complement strand
AAGTGACCACATAACTGGAAGTAAATCACTCCCCAGCAATTGCATAGCATTTCACAGGTTTAAATAAAATATTGGTTGGCTGCTTATTTGTTATTTTCATCCCCTATTCCTTCCTGTCTCCATTGTTAAACACAATTATTGGCATAAAAGAGGTTTTTAATACCCATTTTTAGACTGTATTCTAGCCTGGACAATAAAAGAAGAATCCCATTCTCTCTCCCTCTTTCTCTTCCTCTTTCTTTCTCTCTTTCATTCTTTTTCTTTCTTTTGCTGTTTCTTTCTTTCTCCTTTTCTCTTTTTCTAAAATCTCTTCCTCTTTCTTTCTCTTTCATTCTTTTTTCTTTCTTTTGCTGTTTCTTTCTTTCTCCTTTTCTCTCTTTTTCTAAAATCTCTTCCTCTTTCTCTTTTTTTCTTTCTAAAAAAAAAAAAAACAAAAGAAAGAAAGAAATAGAAAAGTTAGAAAGCTCTATGTAAATAAATTTAATTTAGGATTAAAAAAAAAAACTTCTCACAAACAACCCTCAGTTCCAGATGACTTGTCTGGTGAGTTACATAAACATTTAAGAAAGAAATAGTACCAATTTCACACAAACATTCAGAAAATATGGAAAGGAAAAATTCCTAACTAATTTTATAAGATCTATACTACTCTGATATAAAAATCAGAAAAGGATTACAATGAAATAAAACTACAGACCCACATCTTTTATAAAATTAGATTAAAAATTCTTACCAAAGTTTCAGCAAATCAGGTTCAATAACATAAAAAAAATGTGACATCATGACCAAGATATGTTTATCCTGGTAATAAAGGCTTGATTTAATGTCTGAAAGTCAATCAATATATTTCAACATAGTAAACAAGCAAAATAAGCCACTTGCTTATGTCAATAGATGCAGAAAAAATATTTGACAAAATTTAACACTTGCTTTTAATGAAAGCCATCAGTAAATTATTAAGAGAGAAAGCTTTCCAAGCCTGAGAAACTAACATGGTACTCAGTGATGAAAGCTCAATGCTTTCTGCAGGAACAAGGCAGGGATGTCCCCTTTCTCCACACCTATTCAAAATTGTGAAGTTCTATTTAGTGCAGTAAGGCAAGAAGAAATAAATAAATGGCATTCAGAGTGGAAGGAAGTAAAACTGTCTTTACTTGTAAATGTCTTGTTGGTATATATAAAAATCCAATAAATCAACAAAAAAGTTACCAGAATTTATAGGAAGTTTAGCACAGTTGCACCAAGTCAAAATACAAGAATCAACTGTGTTTCTCTAAACTAGCAATTAACTATTAGAAAATGAAACAAAATTTCATTATGGCAGCATCCAAAGATAAAATATTTGGGAGCCAACTTAATGAACCATGTTCATGACCTTATACACTGGAATGTATATAACATTGTAAAGGAAAAAGAAAAGGCCTAAAAATGATTAGATGTACCATGTTTATGTACTGAAAATGATCCAGAGATTTGGTGCAAAGCCAATTAATATCCTAGCAGGATTTTTGTTGTTAGTTTGGGTTAAATTTTTTTTTTTTTGAAACAGAGATTTGCTCTTGTCTCCCAGGCTGGAGTGTAATGGCACAATCTTGGCTCACCACAACCTCCATCTCCCAGGTTCAAGCGATTCTCCTGCCTCAGCCTCCCGAGTAGCTGGGATTACAGGCATGCACCATCATACCCAGCTAATTTTGTATTTTTAGTAGATGTGCAGTTTCTCCATGTTGGTCAGGCTGGTCTCGAACCCCTGACCTCAGGTGATCTGCCTGCCTCTGCCTCCCAAAGTGCTGGGATTACAGGCATGAGCCACTGCACCTGACCTGGGTTCATTTTTTAATAGACTATTTCTTAGAGCAGTTTTAGGTGCACAGGAAAACTGAACAGAAAGTATATATACCTCCTGCCGCAACACATGCATAGCCTACACCACTACCAACATAAAACACCAGAGTGGAACAGCTGAAACTGACGAACCTACATTGATATCTCATCATTCAAAGTCCACAGTTACATTAGGGTTTACTCTTTCTTGGTGTTGTATATCCTATGGATTTTGAAAAATGTATGATGACATATATCCACCATTATAGACCATGCAAAACAGTTTCACTGTCTCAAAAATCCTTTGTGTCCTGCCTATTCATACCTCCCTCCTCCTACCCTCTGGAAACCACAATTTTTTTACTGTCTTCATGATTTTGCTCTTATCAGAATGTCATATAGTTGAAATTGTACAGCACTTAGACTTTTCAGACTGGCTTCTTTCACTTAGTAACATTAACATGACTTTAGGCTCCTCCATATCTTCATGGCTTGGTAGCTCATTTATTTTTAGTGCTGAATAATGTTCCATAGTCTGGATGTACCAGTTTATCCATTCACTTAAGGACATCTTATTGCTTCCAAGTTTCAGAAATTATAAATAAAGCTTCTGTAAACATCCATGTGCAGGTTTTTGCCTAGACATAATTTTCAACCCATTTGAGTAAATACTAAGGAACAAGATTGTGAAACCATATGGTAAATGTATGTTTTGTTTTATATAAAACTATCAGGCTGTCTTCCAAAGTGACTGTACAGTTCTGCATTTCTATAAGCAATGAATGAGAGTTTCTGGTTTTCCACGTCTTCATAAACATTTGATGTTATCAGTATTTTGGATTTTGGCCATTCTAACTGGTGTGTGGTGATATGTCATTGTTGTCTTAATTTGGAATTCCCTGACGACATGGTGTGGAGCATTTTGTTTTTAAATCTATTTTGCCATCTGTATATCTTCTTTGGTGAGGTATCTGTTCAGACCTTTTGTTCATTTTAAAAATCATATTGTTTATTTTCTTATTATTGACTTTTAAGAGTTATTTGCATATTTTGGATAATAGTCCTTTATGAGGTATGTCTTTTGCAAAAACTTTATCCCAGTTTGTGGCTTAAGTTTCAATTCTATTAACAATGCTTTTTGCAGAACAAAAGTTTTTTTTTTTTTTCCTGCATGTAGATCTCCAGTTATTGGGGCACCATTTGTTGAAAAGTCTGTCTTTGTTCCATTGATTACCTTTACTCTTTTGTCAAAGATCATCTGGGTCTATTTCTGGGTCTTTCACCAATATCACACTATTTTGATTACTGTAGCTTTACAGTAAGTTTTGAAGGCTGATAGGGTCAGTCCTCCAACTTTGTTTTTTTCTCTTTCAGTATTGAATTTATTCTGGACCTTTTGCCCCATAATACAAACTTTAGAATCAGGTTGTTAATTCTCACAAGATAACTTGCTAGAATTTTTATTGAGATTAAATTGAATCTATAGATCAAATTGGGAAGAACTGACATTTTGATAATATTGAGATATATGAATGCAGAATATATCTCCATTTATTTAGTTCTTTGATTTCTTTAATCAGAGTTTTATAGTTTTCCTCCTATAGATTCTGATTATATTTTGTTAGACATATTTCATTTTAAATTTTAAAATTTTCATTACATTCTGTATTTTCGGTAGTGCTAATGCAAATGCTAATGCACTTTTATTCACTTTTTTCTTGAAGGCTGTCTACTTTTTCTGATATAATGCTTAACATATGAATCATAGTCATTTTAAGTTTCAGGTTTGATAGTTCCAACATTCGTGACATATCTGAGTCTGATTTTGACGCTTACTATGTGTCTTCAAACTGTGTGTGTGTGGTTTGTTTTTGTTTGTTTGTTTTTGCCTTTTAGTATGCCTTGTCATTTTTTTAAATTATACTTTATGTTCTGGAGTACCTGTGCAGATCTTGCAGGATTGTTGCTTAGGTACACACATGCCATGGTGGTTGGCTGCATCCATCTCCCTGTCACCTACATCAGGCATTTCTCCCAATGTTACCCTTCCCCAATCTCCCCACCCCCCCCGCTTTCCCTCCCTTAGTCCCCCACCCCTCAACACACCCCAGTGTGTGATGTTCCCCTCCCTGTATGTGTCCATGTGTTCTCATTGCTCAACACCCACCTATAAGTGAGAACATGTGGTGTTTGGTTTTCTGTTCTTGTGTCAGTTTGCTGAGAATGGTTTCCAGCTTCATCCATGTCTCTACAAAGGACATGAACTCATTTTTTATGGCTGCATAGTATTCCATGGTGTATATGTGCCATATTTTCTTTATTCAGTCAATAATTGATGGGCATTTGGGTTGGTTCTAAGTCTTTGCTATTGTAAATGGCAATCAAACATACCGCAATGAACATATGTGTGCATGTGTCTTTATAATAGAGCAATTTTTAATCTTTTGGGTATATACCCAGTAATGGGATTGCTGAGTTAAATGGTATTTCTAGCTCTAGATCCTTGAGGAATCACCACACTGTCTTCCACAATGGTTGAACTAATTTACACTCCCACCAACAGTGTAAAAGTGTTCCTATTTCTCCACATCCTCTCCAGCATCTGTTGTCTCCAGATTTTTTAATGATTGCCATTCTAACTGGCATGAGATGGTATTTCAATGTGGTTTTGATTTGTATTTCTCTCATGACCAGTGATGGTGAGCATTTTTTCATATATTTGTTGGCCACATAAATGTCTTATTTTGAAAAATTTCTATTCATATCTTTCATCCACTTTTTTGATGGGGTTGTTTGTTTTTTTCTTGTATATTTGGTTTAGTTATTTGTAGATTCTGGATATTAGTCCTTTGTCAGATGGGTAGCTTGCAAACATTTTTTCCCATTCTGTTGGTTTCCAGTTCACTCTAATGATTGTTTCTTTTGATGTGCAGAAGCTCTTAAGTTTAATTAGATTCCATTTGTCTATTTTGGCTTTTGTTACCATTGCTTTTGGTGTTTTAGTGATGAAGTCTTTGCCTATGCCTATGTCCTGAATGGTATTGCCTAGGTTTTCTTCTAGGGTTTTTATGGTGTTAGGTCTTATGTTTAAGTCTTTAATCCATCTGGAGTTAATTTTAATGTAAGGTGTCAGGAAGGGGTCCAGTTTTAGCTTTTTACACATGGCTAGCCAGTTGGAAGTGCAGAGATTACTTGCCTTCTGTGGAGCTCTTGCTGGGAACTGTGCTCCAGATCTGTGTCTATTTGGCCATCTTGGCGGAAGTCCCCCTCTTGTCATTTGTTTTGATGGCTGAAGATGATATACTGTTGGAGGGAGGGAGAGTGTTCTGTAGTCCCATGGTTAGGTCTTGGTGTTGAGTAAGTCTGTGCCTCTGGATCGTGAACTTCACATGTGCTTCTCAGTCTCCCCTCTCCTCCCACATGGAACAGTATGGCCCGAGTGGGCTGAGGTTGTGTATTTCCCCCTCTCTCGGTTAGTTAGCTCTGATAAAACCCAGAAGGTTAGGCTCTGGCTAGTTCCTCCTAGGGGCAGACCTTGTTAAGAGCAGAATGCTCTGGCATATTTCAAAATGATTTATTTTACCCTCTCCCTGATGGAAGCACCAAGAGTTTTTTTTGTTATTTTTTTATGTCAATGAATTGAATCAGTTCATTGAATTCAATGAATTCAATTCAGTTCAATAAATTCTTGGAGATAATAGTCCCAAAAGTGTGTGGGCTTCTTCATGACTGGGTCCTCTGGATTCTTAAACTCTCAGACGTGTCCACACTGAGCCTTCAGATATCTTCAATTACAGTATAAGTTTTCCTATCTAGGCATTCTTTCCGGAGCAGGTTTTTTGCTTATGGGTTTCTCCTCTGCTGAGCTGTAATTCTCTGCATCCTCCTGTCTCTCTCCAACTTTGGGGCAAGCCCCATGATCTCACTCAGATGAATCTAAGAAAATTGTCAGTTTTTCTGTTTGTTCAGTTTTTACTTATTTTTAGAATAAAGTGACAATTTCCATGCTCCTTGCATGCCCATTGGAAACTGAGAGTCAAAGTAGTATAATACATTTTTATATATGAAGATTTTATCAGTTGTCTTGTCATGCCACTCTACAAAACATATATTTAAATTATTTCTTTTCCTTTGACTATGAGGCTTCAAATACTAAGTTATCATCATAGTCAGAAAGTAACTGATTAAACAGTATAAACATGTTGCAAATTGGTAGATGATTGTTAGCCATAAAAAGTAAAATTTTCTAATGTAAAACAATTTGTTAACCCAGTCATTTGCCATTCACCGTCTTAATTTCAGGGAGGTACACCAAGAAGACTTTACTGAGGCTATTGAAATGATTCTAATTTCACTTGTTTTTCACTTATAGTTACCTTTTAAAAAGCTAAAATTAGAAGGAGCTCAGTTTGAACATCCCTATAAAAATTGAAATCATGCCTTAGTATTTCCTCCAGAAACCAGTGAACAATGACTTATTTATTCATCTCAAAGTTTAATTTTATCTGTCATCTCAAAATTCCTTTACAAATAGTAGCCAGACACTTGAGAATTTATAAATATTACATATACACAAGTTACATATATACAAATTGTGTATATAATATGTATGCAAGTTATATATAATATATATACAAATTACATATAATATATACAAATTACATATATAATATATGATGTATGTACGTATATATGTGTATATATATACACACACATTATTTTATGCTTGAAAGCAGTTTCACAGAATTAGAATAATATTTAAAATTTGAGAAGGAGCAAGTAATTCAGACGAGATCGGGCGCGTTTAGGGTGGTATGGTCGTAGATGAAGGAGCAAGTAATTCAAATTAAATAAAGGCATTTTCTTTCTTAATTTCTTTTTTTTTTTTTTGAGACGGAGTTTCACTCTTGTTACCCAGACTGAAGTGCAATGGCGCGATCTCGGCTCACCACAATCTCCATCTCCCTGGTTCAAGTGATTCTCCTGCCTCAGCCTCCCATGTAGCTGGGATTACAGGCATGCACCACCACACCCAGCTAATTTTTGTATTTTTAGTAGAGATGGGGTTTGTCCATGTTGGTCAGGCTGGTCTTGAACTCCTGACCTCAGGTGATCTGCCCTCCTTGTCCTCCCAAAGTGCTGGGATTATAGGCATGAGCCACCGTGCCCAGAATAAAGGCATTTTCTAAACTTTAGGGCATCACTAGATGCTTCATTTACATTGCATACTGGAGCATTTTTCTTTACATGCAGACATTAATAATGGTTTCTTTTTCAAGCTAAAAGTTACTGTACTTGTGGAAATAATATGCAAATAAAGACGAGAAGACTTGGGGTCACTAGTAAGCTAGTAAATGGGGAGCTTATAACCGACATATTTGTGATTGCTGTAAGTGCTATGTAGTATACCAATGAAACAATTACAAATCTGAGAAGTATGTGGTCAAAGTGGATGAATAAGCAAATAGTGAAAAGCAGTCAGCAGGAAGACTCTTCACCAAGTAAAAAGCAAATATAGATTTATAGTAGCTCATGACCTATTATCTGCAGTGAATGAAGTTATTTTTCTTGTGAGCCTGAATATTTACACAAGGGTTTACTCAATAATCAAGAAAATATAAAATTGTATCTTACTTCTAATCTACTCTTAGACTCAAAGTTATAGCATTGATCTTTTGAAAGAAATCTTGAATGTTTTCACTTCCTTTTCCTTGAAATAATACAAAATATGCACTCACTAAGCTCTTTGTTTTTCCTGAAAATGGTAACCATGAAGAGAGGATGTGCTCATGGCAGATTGGTCTTCTAACTGATGTGTGCATGTGCAAATCCTGACTACCCTAATATTATGGCAGATAGACAGAGGTAAGGCATGGATCCTTGACCTGAGTTCATGGCTTTTTTAAAAGTAAGATTCCACTGCCTTCAGTAGGTCATCCTGACAATTTCTTTGCTCTGCTTTCACCAGATTCCCTAAGGAGTGATGTATGCATTGACAATAGTCAGAGGATAGAAGAGGTGAAGTCGTTAAACAACAATCGCCTTGCTCCTGCTGTCCCAATCTATAGTATGTCTGAATCCAGGATATCTCAATATAGTTCACAATACCTTGCTTTGACTTTAATAGAAATATTATAGCATGAGAATGACTCAAAACCCTGCATGAGTTTCTGGGGCCTTGATTAAAAGAAGTTTCTCAGACACCAACCTTTTGAATGATCTGCCCTTGAGACATTTTACACCCTAGGGTACTGCAACATAGTGAGATTTAGGATAAATGAGAGATATATCTTTCTTTTATAAAGTGGGAGAAAGTGACACTAAAAGGAACAGTGATAAAAGAAAACACCTGACACCTCTGCCATGGTCCATTTTTTGACAGCTTCGTTTCAGGAAGGAGTTCAAGGACACCGAAGATCTGCAATTTGAGTTGCTTAAAATTCTGCTTGGCTACATACCTCTTGGGGAGTGTTTGCATGCCCCCAGAGGAATAATGCCTCAGCTTAAAACAACTTCTCATGAGACACCAACCTTCTTCTTTACCTATGTTAGTTTCCTAGGGCTGTCATCACAGATTTCCACAAACGTATTGACTTAAAACGTCAGAAATTTATTCTCTCACATTTCTGGAGGCCAGAAGTCTAAAATCCATTTCCTGGGGATAAAATCAAGGTAGCAGTAGGGTGGTGCTCCCTAGGGAGGCTCCAGAGTAGAACCTGTTCCTTGCCTTTTCAGCTTTTGATGGCTGCCGGCACTGCTTGGTGTGTGGCTGTGTCACTCCCCAATCCCTGCCTCTGTGGTCACAATATTTTCCTTTATTCTTCTGTGGCAAATCTCCATCTTGCTTCCCCCTATATAAGAACACCTGTGACTGCATCCAGATAATCCAGGATAATCTTTGAATCTCAGGATTCGAAACTTAATCGTATCTGCAAAGATCCTTTTTCCTTAAAAGGCAACATTTACAGGCTCCAGTTGATTAGGGCCTGATGCCTTGGAGGCCATTATTCAGCATACTGCTGTAGTTAAATATTGTTCATCGGCTTAGTTTTCTGCTGTGCTTTCAGCACAGAAATGGTATACGCTGGAAGAAGATAACTCATGGTTACATCAAGTTTTTAAGTTCTGACCGTGGTGAGTTTTCTTGTGTTCTGGACAAATGTTACTTGTTGGTCTTTATTTTTATACTAGTTATGAATTTTGGTCTGTGCGTGTGCATACATGTTTGAAAGATGTCCTTATGGATATTTAATGATGCATTGCCTAATGTATCACTAAAATGTCAGGTGCTCTTCAAAATTTTGGAAAGCAAAGTAAAGTGGGCCATAGCAAAGTAAAGTGGGCCATAGCAAAGTAAAGTGGGCCATACCAAAGAAGGATAATGCTCCTCAAGTCGATGTACCAATTTCTGATTTTCACAAAACCTTCAACACTAAATTATATTTCCCGGTGCCCAGGCCCTTTTTAGGTACTCCCTAATTCACTCCCACCTTAAGGTAATAAACCCCAATAATTATCAGTGATCCTAGATACCATGGATCCAGTGCCCAGTTCTTTGCTGGGCTATTGCAACCATAGATACTTAGCACTGTCTGGTCCTGAGTTTTTGGGGTCCAGAGCCATTTACCACATAAAGATCATGCATTCTAGAGACAACCAAACTCTCAAAGACATAGAAATGATAATAAAACAAAAGTATTATTTGGGCATGAAAGGGCTCTTATTTAAATAGGCCTGTTGCATACCAGACAGAGTACAGCAATGGTATCTTCAGCACACGGCCCAAGACCAACTACAAATGATCCATTCAAGTCACTTAGGGTCCACGTGTTAAAGGACTTCCAGATGTCCTCAAAGGCAGACCCTCTGTTCTATAATCTGGATCTCATCCACCATATGGTGCTGATTTGGTTGTCATGATAGAGCAAGGATAAAACACAGGCTGCTTTGCAAGCTCCCAAAGAGTTGGAAAATTGTTTAAGGCCTCATCATTTATCAGGTTGGAAGTCCCTATGGCAAACACTTCCTGACTTCAGTGAAGTAAGGAGTTGCATGGCACAGTCTAAGGACAGGCTGTTTATGAAGAATATAAATTATTATTTCAATGCCCTGGAATAACCCCAGATATTTTGAGATCTTAGCAAAATTCTCAGTTTATGGCCAGATGATTTGAGCTAAATCAGAATTGTTAAATGTAAAATAATTAGCAGAACCTTCAGTGTCCATTCATCTTTAGGAGTCTTATTTCTCTCTTTTTTTTGAGATGGAATCTCTCTCTGTTGCCAGGCAGGAGTGCAGTGGCACGATCTCAGCTCACTGCAACCTCTGCCTCCCGGGTTCAAGTGATTCTCCTGCCTCAGCCTCCCAAGTAGCTGGGACTACAGGTGCATGCCACCATGCCCAGCTAATTTTTGTAATTTTAGTAGAGATGGGGTTTCTCCATGTTGGCCTGGATGATCTCAATCTCTTGACCTGATGATCCACCCACCTTGGCCTCCCAAATTGCTGGGATTACAGGCATGAGCCACCATGCCCCTCCAATTACTTCCTTGACTATGGTCAATGGCCACACCCACTGCAGTCTTTTAGTGACTCTTAAAAAATCAGAGACAATTAGAATCAAAAGGGGCATTTAGAGAATATCTGTTTCAACACTCCTATTTTCCAAATTAGGAAACAGGCATGAATAAGGTAAATAATTCATCCTTGACTCACAACTGGAGTCAAGGCCCCCAGATTTCTGGTATAGAACCCATTACACTCCTAGGAATAACCTCTCTTCCATAGTGTCCTCTTAAACAAGATTATCTTGCTGCGTGCAGTGACTCAGGCTTGTAATCATAGCTGGGAGACTGCAGTGGGTGGATCACTTGAGGACAGGAGTTTAAGACCAGCTTGGGCAACATAGTAAGACCTCATCTCTACAAAAAAACAAGCAAACAAACAAACAAACTAGCCAGGCTTGGTTGTGTTACCCCAAGTAGCTGTGCCTGTGGTCCTGGCTACTCAGGAGACTGGGGCAGGAGGATTGCTTGAGCCCAGGAGTTGGAAGCTGCAATGAGCTATGATTACACCATTGCATTCTAGCCTGGGGAACAGAGTGAGACTTCATGCCTAAAAATAAGTAAAATTAAAACAAAAATAAAAAACAAAAACACAAGTTCATCTTGACTTGGAAGCCAAAAAAGTCCACTGCACTGAAATGTTCTGATACTGAACTGCAGGCAGGTTGAGTCCGAAATGAACATTGGGAAGAAAATCCAGAGCCACCTCGTCTAACTCTGTTTTTGCTGCTGTAACAGAATATTGCAGACTGGGTAGGTTATAGGGACCACAGTTCATATAGGTCTGGAGGCTTGGAAGCACAAGATCTAGGTGCTATCATTTAGTGTCTGGTGAGGGTCTTCTTTCTGTGTCCTCACATGACAGAAGGCAAAGGGGGAAGTTAATAGAATGCTTGCACGAGGGCCTTAATCCCATAAATGAGGGAGGAGCGCTCTGGCCTAATCACCTCTCAAGGACCTCGTTTCTGAATACCGTCGTATTGGCACCATCTAAATTTTGGAGAAGACATATTCAAACTATACCATACCGGTAATCACATTCTTATCTGCTTTGCTAATGTTTCCAGCCATCAAAGTCCATGAAGTAATGTTCGAACCCATCTGCCTGCCCCTAGTTGCTTGCTCCTTCAGCCTAATTTTCACATTTCTACCAAATATAAGGTCCTCTATTCATCAGTCTTCTCCTTCAAAAGCCATCAGTGGCTTCCTATTGAATGAGGATCAAACCTTGTCTTAGGGCACTTAAAGCCTAGCACCAAATCTGGCAAGTAGGTTTTAATTAGTGCACCAGCCCTGATGGATTTTGTCCTTTCTGTCTGGAGCTTTGTGTTGAAAAAGGATCTAAAGCTACATCTGAATTCAATGAGAAGGCATGTTGTGATTGATTCGGGATGGCTGCCATGACTTTGGTATCTGGGAGTGAAAGCCTAAGGCCGATCATTTCCCGTCCCTGTCTGACACGACCCAGTCTCATCTTCTCATCTATCACTCCATCTCTGTGTCTCACTGCATTATAAGACTCTTTGCTCCAGCAACTTCAAATTACGTTCAGTCAAGGGTGAGTAAAAACATGCAGCAATGTCTTCCTCATTAGTGTGTCAGATATTTAAGAATATTCATCTAGTCTACTTTAAAACTTTCCATCTGTCCCTTCTTTGCCATCCTCACTGCCTCTGACTTAGTTCAGACTCGCTAACTCTCACCTGTTCTGTTCTGTTATCCTATCTGACCATCATTTATTGTAAATTAAGTCTCTCAGTGGCTCCCATTTCAATTTTCTTGGCTTGGTTGGAAGTCCCTACCTCCTAAACTCACACAGACACTTTAGCCAATTCTAATTTTTCCAACATTATCTCTGCCACATTTTCCAATACAACGTGCAATATCAGTCAACTTTCAGTGTAATTTCCTTGAAGGCAAGGTTCGTTTCTTACTTATCTCTGTATCCCACACCACCTATTATGTTGCTTATAATACTGTGAATATTTAATCAATGTGTCAATGAATGGATTAGTGAATGAAGAATCTTGAGGATCTATGTTTTAGTAGATCTGAGTATAAGAAGTGCTGAAAATATGCTGTAACCTCTGAGACCTGGAAGTGGGAGGGGATATTGAGAGCCTTGGCCACACAAAGAACGGCTCACCAGAGGTGAACGAAAGTTCTGGAAAAATTGCTTGGCTAGGTAAGCCCAACCTAGACCTGCCAGCATGGGGGAGCTCTAACTTCCGTAAGGAAGGCTGAGGGGTCAGACTTTTACAAAGCCAGCTTCTTCTCTTCACTCAGGTCTCGCTTCAAACCTTACTTTCCTATCCGTTGCATTACCCTATTTATTTTCCTCAAGGAACCTTTCATCTATCTTATTGTTTTGACTCTTTATCTTCCATCTTTCCCAGTAGTGTAATATCAACCTGAGAGCACAGGCTCTTTTGTTCGTTAACAGCAGTGTCCCCAGCTCCTAAAACCATGTTTATTCAATTTGCTGAATAATTGGATCGATAAATTCTCAGTACTAGTATCCCCTCAGATAAGAAAGTGGGGCAAAGAGGTGATCTAGGTGGTGACCAATAACTTGGGGATGGATAGAAAGAGAATGATGATCAAGGGAATTAGTCAATGCGTTCTTGCTTCTGGCCTCAGGGAAGAGGGCTGGCAGTAATTAAGGCAAGTCCTTACCAGTTCTAGAGTCTGGGGAAGGGTGAGCCTTGGAATGCTTTGAAGGGAAAGCGGCAAGAGAACTCCCATAGGTAAGCAACCTTGTGGGGATGGGGAATGCTCCAGGGGTACCAGATTCTGGATCAACTTGGCAGTCCTGAAGAATTACAGTGATGGGGCCTGGCTCGGGGTGGATCATGGTTTCTAAGCCTTGAGATTCATGAGAGAGCTTTGATGTGGGTATTACGTATGTTCCAGTGTTGCTGGTCTTAAATCAGGAATTGGAGGAAGCTTAAGTCCACTAATGGAGACACATACTTTTAAGCTTAGGGGCCGGGGAAGGCTGCAGAAAGAGAAAAACAAAGAGGTGATGAGATTCAGAGAAGGAAACTAGTAGTTGTTGAAGCTTATTGTGTGCCAGTCACTGTACCTGGTTACTTACATAAGCCATCCCATTTAATCCTCTTTAATCCTTCAAGGTATATATGATCAACTCCATTTTATAGATGAAGAAACTAGGTCTCAGCAAAATTAATGAAACTCCTAAAGGAGGTAACACAAATAATAGAGAAACCAGAGTTTAAACTCAGGCCTAGATGACTCCCAAATCCGTGCATATTTTTTCATTCAAGTTCAGTAGTTTTCTACATTGCAATGCTACAGCCGCTTTTACTTCTGTGATATGTGTGATGGATAATCACACCTCTGACATGCATCTGTGTAACTGTCAGTCATTGAAGGTGTCATCTAAGACCCTCCCTCTTTCTCACCCAATAATGTATATCAGAATGTGACTGTGATATCATAGGAATAACCTTAAATTTGTGCTAAAAAAACAGATGATTATTAGATTTCCAATCTACAATAAAAACTGGTCATAAGACACTAGGATCTTGAATAGGCAAAGGCTGGAAATGGGACATTTAATTTGTTCAGCTCTTTTTGGGTCACCATACTTGGTATGGAGTTAAATTTTCGGGAGGAGCTGGGATTGCTATCATTAAAATTTATTAAGAAAGGCAATGAAAATAGGATTTCATCTGAATTTGGAACTCAGCCTGATAAAGTTGTCCTGGATCAATAAGTGGGAAATTAGCTGGACTGAATCCACAGTTGGGCAATTAGTGAGGGAAAGCTATTTTTTTTTTTTTTTGATAAATTGAGCTTAAAACAAAAGTCAGCCTTTGTTTTGATGCAAAAACTGACTGCTGTGGGCTCTAAACATTCTACCTTGTTTGAATTGTTCCGAGTTCTATATAAAAAATTTTAGGAATTTAAAAATTTCATATATAATAACAACAAAAATGCAATGGTTATTTTATCAGTTCCTAGGACTGGAATAAAAAATTATTACAAATTTGGTGACTTCAAGTGACAGAAATGTATTCTCTCAAAGTTCTGGAGGCCCCCGAAGTCCAAAATCAAGCTGTCAGAGGGCTGCACTCCTTCTGCAGGTTTTAGGGGAGGATCTTTCTTTGCATCTTACAGCTGCTCGTGGCCCCAGGCATTCTCTGGCTTGTGGCCACCTAACTCCAATCTTTGCCTCCATCTTAATATGACAGCCTTCTCTGTACCAGTCTTGTCTTCTGCTTGTCTCTTATAAATACAATCTGCAAATCTAATTTGTTGTTAGATTTTGGTCTCACTGGGATAATCTACTGCGACTGAAATATCAAGATCCTTGAAATAATTACATCAGCTAAGACTCTTTTTCTAAATAAGGTCACATTCACTGGATTAGGGGTGAGGAGGTGGACATACTTTTTGAGAGTCCACTGTTCAAACCACTATTGTCATATTTTTCCATGTAGAGGACATTAAAATACAAGTGAACATAAGAAAAGACAAATTTACAACACAGAATTGTACAGAAAGCACCTGATTTTTTTTTTGAATGCAGAATGTATTATAACAGAGACCAGATATCACAAAAAGGTATCAAAACAAATCATCTGACTACAGACATCTGGAAGTACAATTCCAACCAGGAGTGAGACATAATGCATCTTCTGGAGAACTTCTTGTTGAAGGCTTGGGAGAAATGTGAGAAAGACTTGACTTCCAGGTAAAGAGAAAATGAATGAAGTGGGTTTTGTAGCAGACAGTGTTAGCTGGAATGGCCAGAAACTAGCTTTCCCAGCCATCTGTGCAGTAGGGGTTGCTGTGCAACTCAGTTCTGGCCAGTGACACATAGGCTGTGGATTCCCAGTTTGTCATTTGGGAAAAAGAAATCCTTATTTTTTAAGCCATTGTTTGCCAGCTGTTCTGTTCCTTGTAGTTCAAAGCATTACCTATTGATAGAGTTGCTTTTCTAGAAGAATTCAGTCCTTTTTCTCTAAACAGGAAAATTCCTAATTACATCACAATCTCCAGGCTTAGTGAGAAACCTAAGGATGGAAGTGTTTCCTTCTGACTTAGATGACAATATGTTATGTTTTCACAAAGCAGTGAAAGAAGCCAGTTACAGAAGGCCCAATGTTATGTGATATAATACATAAGAAAGTTCAACATAAAGAAATCTGTAAAGATAAAAAGTAGATTAGTGGTTGTTTAGAGCTAGGGGAAGGGCCAAATAAAGAAGTGATACACAAATACTAAAGAGTTTCTTTTTTTAGTTAGCCCAACAGCATAAACATGAGGTCTTTTCTTGAGGTGATGAAAATATCCTAAAGTTATCTTTAATAATAATTGCACAATTCTGTGAATATATTGTAAACCATTGAATTATGCATTTAAAATGGTTGATTTGCATGGCATGTTAATTAGATTTCAATAAAGCTGCTTAAAAAAAATCACAGAGCAAAAGTAATAGCAACCCAGTAGCTACAAGCACACCCTACAACCAGAATTTGCTTTCTAAATGGCATTATTCAACAAAAGGAGCAAAGGTTTCTTGAAGAAATTGTTTCTAGGACTGGGGCAGGGAAATGAGGAGACAAGCCTGCAGCATCTGTGGTAAGATGAGGTGAGGAAGTATTCAAGAGAATAAAAGAATGGGGGAATGTCAAGGAGACACAGGAACCAACTTGAAAGATCCCCCAATAGCCTAAAGTGGAACAATGAGAGAAACAAAATAAATAGTATATATTGGACTATAACCCAAAGTAAATAAATATACAAGAGTCGGTACTGATACAAATAAATGATTGACTAAATCAGTAAACAAACAAACAAATGGAGGAGAAGAGACAAATTTATTTTCAGAAGAATTTCAAATCATATATGTAGATAATTCCCCCTCTCCAGGAGGCGGAGCTTAATTCCCTTGCCCACCAAGCATGGGCTGAACTTAGTGATTTACTTTTTTTAAAAAAAAGTGTATGAAAGAGAAAAAGAGTGACTTTACAGTAGAAAACCCTTAGCTAAGGCATGCAGTTAACATTACCAGTGATATCACATGGATACCATGTTTCCCCTTGAGATGATGTTATGTGAAGCATAGTTCATGTCTGTGGCATTCTTTTTAAAAACCTGTAAAACCAGTCTAATCATGAGAAAAACATCAGACAAGCCCATATGGGGGACGTTCTACAAAATACTTCACTAGTACCACTCAAATCTGTCAAAGTCTTGAAAAACAAAGAAAGATGGAGGCATTCACACAGACCACGGGAGACTAAAGAGACGTAATTAAATACAATGTATTATTCTGAATTGGATCATGAAAGAGAAAAAGAACCCAAAATAAAAACTGGGAAATTCCACACATCATATGAAATTGAGTTAATAAGAATATGCCAGTGTCAATTCCTTAGTTTTAGTAAATGTGGTATCATTATATGAGATGTTATATGAAATGGAGAGATTGAGTGAGGAATATATGGAAACTGTCTATAATATCTTTGAGCTTTTCCATAAATCAAAAATAAGCTCAAAATAAAAGCTTATTAACAAAAGATCATAGTGGTAAGTCATAGACAAATTTTTTAAAACCTAGTTTTAAACATCCCTATTTAAAAGGAAATTTCTAGAGAATAAAGAGGGAATAGCCCCAACTCATTTTATGAGACTATCATTATCTTGATACCAAAACCTGATTTAGACAACAGAAGATTAAAGGCCAATCTTCTTTATGAGCTTACTTTAAGTTAGATAAAAGTTAATTTATTTTAATTTTATTTCCAAAAGAATCAGATCTTGACATTATTTGTTAATTCTTCTTTTCCTTCCTTCCCTCCCTCCCTCCCTCTCTCTCTCTTTCTTTCTCTCTCTCTCCCTTTCTTTCTTTTTCTTTCTTCCCTTTCTTTCCTTTCTTTCCTTCTTTCATCTTGCTCTGCCATCCAGGCTGGAGTACAGCGGTCCTATCATGGCTTACTGTAGTCTTGACCCCCTATATAGTCTATGTTTATACTTATGGTCTGAAATAGATGAATTAAAACATCCTCCCTATAATGTCTGTCTCTTAAAATATCTCCAGGAGGTTTTGCTTTATGAATATTGATGCTGTGTTAAGGAGAGTTACTCATAAGTGCTATGTTTCATTATTAATTGCAAAGTACTTTTTGTCTTCCTCTAATGTTCTTCGTACAATTCAACTTATTATCTTAATGACCACAACCCCATTCTTTCCTTTCATTGACTTTTGTCAGTCCATGACAGTCAGACATCTTTCCAAATCATGTTTTAGTTGGGTTCCATATACAGGACATTTGTTTTGTGATCCAGTCCAAATGTCTTTTTTTTCTATTGATGGATTAATTTAGTTCATTTTTATTTAATGATATGACCCAGGTTTGGTCTTAATTATGTTATATACTTTATATTTTCTGGTTTTGTAACTTTAAAATGCTACCATTGTAAGTCTATGTCCTTTGTTTTGTGGGTTTATTTTATCAGGGATCAGAAAGATTTGAATACTTGTTCTAGTGGTTACTTTAAAAAGTATAATCTTTGTAATCTTCTTAAGCTTCATAATTTCTCTAAATTTTATATTATGAGGAAGAACTTTCTTCCCACTCATCTCACTTAATTTTAATTGATCATTTTTCATAGTGTATTTTATTATTCTTTTAAACATACCTACATATCAATAATTAGATTTGTGGATCTTAATTTTTTATCTTTGACCACTAATTGTTAAAGATTATGAACTCATGCACCCATATTATACAGAAATAATCCTGAATTTCCACCCAGGGATAAATACCCAAGGCAAGTGTGAAGCATAGTTGTTATACCATCCAGTGTCACTGTCCTGGGGACACAGAAGGGAACATCTGGCACCAAGAATGGACTCTGGCATTCTGTCTGTTTTTACATACCTCTACCTGGCCTGACTTGTGCTATGCAGATCATACAGTTGTGCTAAAATCTGGGGCATGGTGGTAAGCAGGGTGTGATATATTTTGTGGAAGGCCAGCTTTCTCAAGTCATGAGAATTCAGCAGTGCTTAGCCTTAAATACTAGTTATGTTTTGCATTAATATAACGTATCATTAGAAGCAGGAAGAAGGTAATGGAAACACCAAATATATTTTCAGCTGTACCACTTCACCTGAGTTTGCTGCTGATGGAAGCCTGGCATTCCCCTAGCATAGCTTTAAAAGGCAACATAAAGCTGCAAGCAACAGGCTGTGACTCAATGTCCATTTAAAAAAATCTGAGTCTCTATTCAATACATGAGAGTATTTTTACCACTGACATTTCTCTTCTCAGCAACATCAGTGCCAATGGTGACTTGCTGAAATTATATTATTTTCTCCCACACCAAAGAAAGCATAAGAAGCAACTTTGGAGCTGCAACCTATGGATAATGCTCTCAACTATAGCAGCAATGACTACACTAACATTGATTGAACACCATCTAGGCACCCTCATTTCTTTGAACTAATTTATTTTTAGTAAAAGATCATCTGCCATCTGTTTTATATTTAATTTAATTTGTCCATCTAACAGTGGGATATAGGGACATTATACCCAAGAATTGCTGCCCAGAAAACTGCCTGTATCTGAGGGCATAAAAATAGAAGTGGCATCAGCCACAATGGATAAACTCATTTAATCTTCATAAAGTGTTATCACTTGGTTTATAGATGAGAATACAGAATTAAGAAATATTAAAGTGTATCTATATTTAGCAAGGAACTCATGTCCAGAATATATGATTAAATTCCACAAATCAACAACAAAATTTCCCAAGTAAAAATGGACAAAAGACTTGATCAGGTACTACACAAAAGAAAGTAATCCAAATTGTCAGTAAGCATATAAAGGGTTGGTGCTGAACATCATTATTCATTGAGGAAATGCAAATGATAAGTGAGACATCACTACACTCCTACCTAAATGTCTAAAATTAAAAAGTCTAACAATACTAAGTGTTAGCAACAATATGGGCAAACAAACTCTCATACGTGACTATTGACCTTGTAAAGTGGATCAGCCACTTTAGAAAACTGTTTGGCTGTCTTATTTGTATTTTTTTGAAAGTTAAACATATTCCTACCCTACCTGATCCAGCAAATCTCCCTCTACCTATATACCCAAGAAAAATCTGTGCATATATCTCAAAAAACATTTGCAGAAAAAAATGTTAAAAGCAACTCTATTTCAAAAGACAAAATTTGGACAAATGTAGTTTAATGATCTAATTGGCATTTATTTGTGATTCATGAATTGGGCAGCATCTCATCTAAAAATAGAGAGGTGCTATGCTGGGCATGGCAGAAGAGCCAGTTTTGATCAGGTAGCTTAAACAGGAGCAAGAAAACAGCCTAGAACAAGAAGTGGATCTGCTAGCATCGGGTTACTTAAGGTTATTTTCCTTGTAAGGGTTAGAGCAAAGGAGACTTCTTTATCATGTTGATGCATGCTGGACTGTTCAGGGATTTGGCTATTATCTCTCCTAACTTCTTGGAAGGTCAGATAAACTGAGTTTTGATTTGATGACATAGAACTTTAGCACAAGTGACTTAATTTTGGTTTTGTATGTTGGGGCCTAAGGCAGGAGTTGAGTCCAAACCAGTGGCCTCCTTTACATTTTATTTAATAATTAAAATGGCCCAAACTATCAACAACTCAAATGTCCATATCAACAGGAATGGATACACTGTGATGCATTCATGCAATAAATAGTGCTCATTGATAAAAAAGCATGAACCGCTGGTACATGCAACACGAACGAGTCTCAGTCATTAGGTAGAATGAGAAAAGCTCAGCCACAAAGGCATGGGTACTGTGTAATATCAGAGGAGACACCACTGATTGTCATGATCGTCAGAAAAGAATTCTTTTCTTTTCTCCTTTGGTCTTTCTTATTGGCATAATTTATAAACAGTAAAATGAATGTTATCATTGCACAAAGCAAGATATAAAACATTTTATTTCTACAAAAAATTCCTTGTGTCCTTTTAGCACTCCTCTCCAAAACCTATCCATTATTCTGTCAATTAAAAAAAGAACAAAGGAGAAAAGAAAAGAATAAAGTATGTGTCCCAAGCTTATAGAGCACCTATAAGACCTTGGGCTTATACTGAGTTCTCCTTGGCTTCAGCCCTTTTCCCTTCCTGTTAGAACACAGAGCTTTCCAGGGATCACCTCAGACTCAGGTTTGTTCCCTGGGACTGCTGCTGGATGTCACCTCATCATAAATCCATCCACTGTGGCTGCACATCACTGCTTCCTGGTCTTCAGGAACGCTCCTGATGGGTGCCATCTGACCATGTCACTACCTGAAGAGCTGACCTGCTTCACAGGCAGGGGGGCAGAGTGGCACATCAGAAAGCCACTGCTATGCACTTTACCTAAAACTAAGTGCTAAGGACTAATAATGGGGCTTTTATGCTACATACATGTTTTCCTTTCCATTAAATCTCAGATATGCTGTTTGCTTAGCATCCTTAGTTCAGGCTGCTTTGAAATCCATAGGGGGAAAGAAACCCTTCATTAAGTTCAGCAGTACAGTCCGGCAATGCAGCAGCACTCCTATTTGGTTTTCCTTCTGTAAATATTTGTGCTCTCTCAGGCTAAGGAGTGGCCTGTGCTAGAGACTAAAATATCCCCATTTATATCCTCCAGGTGCAGCAGGAAACGCCTGACCCCTCACCCTGCCCCTGCAATGACCTCAACCTCACTTATAGGGACCACCCTCTAGGCTGCCCTAATGCAGACCTATGATCACCTCTCCAGGTTGACTGCTGAATAGCAGGAGAAGATGAACCTGAAATTGAATGGTTATTGCAACCTAGTTTTTTTTCTGTCGAAAGGTGAAGGTTACTTAGCTTTTGTTGCTGCCTTCAAGCTTGTTAATGAAAAGATGGAAAAACAATATTGGCAACAGTGAAGTCCAATTTGTTCAGAAATGGAGCCTGATTTATTATAGAAATGAGACAGAAGACAAATGAAAAAGTAAGATATGAAATAAGACCCGTAATAGGAAGAAAATTACAAAAGTCTTAAAGAAACATTATTTCTTTTTCTACTGGGTCTATCCATTTAGGTTTTCAAATTTCTGTGATTCACAAGAGGATCATGATATGAATGTTAATCCAAAATGAGAAGTCCTATTGTAGCTGCTGACTGTGTTTGCTTAACTATCACTGCTAACTCAACTTAAAGCTAAGGAAAGTTTGTTCATTCACATAATAAACATTTGTTGAACTGCATAATAGTCCATGTATTTGGTTGATGAATTTAATGTTTAAATTTTGAATTTAGCGTCACTAGAAATTTACTTCCTTTTTCATTTTTCCAAATTCTTATCTTGCTAATTCATGTCAAAGTTATGATGCTCAATGCATTTCTCAGTTACCACTTATGTAAATTGCCCTATCGAGCTTATAAGACCTTGATGAGGAGCAAATGAAGTAATCTTGATAAAAGTGTATGAGAATATTTTTCATTTTGAATACATTCTTTGACTTTTGATGGAAAAAAAATCAAAGCATTAATTTATCTTTATAACTTTAATAATTGGCTTACATAAATTAAAAAAAAATACAAAAATAGAACAAAATAGGGAAAGTGAACTAATATGAGATCAAAATTTTTGTTTCTAAAAAAATGTGATTTTTGAATTTAAAAATGCAATGAAGTGTATAAATATTGAATGAAGGTCATAAACAGCAAATAGCACTTTGAAATATCTTGGCATATTCTGAATGTCAAAGGCATTCTCAAAAAAAGTTCAAAGAGAAATAGTACAAGCCATAATTTCATATCATTTTGTAATAAAATTAGAAATTAACTAAAAAGGGATAAAATGGCGAAAAAACCCAAATCAAATACAAGGAAATTTTAAAATACTGTCTGAAGTAACTTACAGAATGAGCACTGCAATGATAGCCTATTTATAAAATAATGATTTAGCTACCCATCTCCCTTTCTTTAGGTGAGAGCTTGGGGAAGGGCAGTGAGGGACACATTCACCTGCCTTCTTTTTTCTATCGCTCTTCAGTAGCTAGAAAGATATGACGTGCAGTTGGCTCTTGAACAGCGTGGAGACGTGGGGTGCCGATCCCCCATACAGCCAAAAATCCAGGCATAACTTTTGACTCTGCAAACTACTAATAAATACCTGTTGTCAAAAAGACTTACCGATAATAAAAACAATCTATTAATACATATTTTGTATGTTATATGTATTATATGCTATATTCTTACAATAAAGTAAGCTAGAGAAAGAAAAATTTTCTTAAGAAAATTGTAAGGAAGAGAATGTGTATTCCCTATTTATTAAATGGAAATGGATCATCACAAAGGTCTTCATCTTCATATCCTCATGTGGAGTAGGCTGAGGAGGAGGAGAAAGAGGAGGGGTTGGTTTTGCTGTCTCAGGGGTGGCAGAGGTGAAAGAAAGTCCACATATAAGTGGACCTGTGCAGCGCAAACTGTGTTGTTCAAGGGTTCAAGTGTGGCTGTATTTCATTTTCTTCTGCAAGATAGGATCACTTGTACTAAATACTCCAAGTTTAGCCCCCGAAGCCTATATCATTCAATATAATTATGCAGGAGAAGGAGGAGTTAGAGACTCTTTTTTTTTAAGACAAAGGTATGACTTACAGCAGAATCCTACTCTTAAATGCCAGAAGCTGAACATTCATTGTTTCATCTGAATTCCTTTTGCAACAGTTCCTAATTACTTCCAGGGCAAGTAGGATGCCTGAAGGGAACAGGGGTGAATGTTATTTTTTAGGTAAAATAGAAAAGCCCATTAAGAAATTTACAAATATTACTACTATTGTACTTTATTACTAGAGATAAGAACTGAATAAAATGAGGAAGCAGAAGCCAGGGAATAATAAAATAAAAGTAGAAATTAATAAAACAGAAAAGAAGAAAGTGAAATAGATAAATTAGTCAAATGAACGTTCTTTGAAAGGGATAATAAAATATATAATGTTAAGGTGGAATAGTCTTAATAAAAAAATTAGAAAAAATAGGCAATATGGGAAGCAAAAGGGATATAAAAACAGATATCAAGAAGTATTAAAACTACACTAATAATACAACATAACACTTTATGATAATATATTTTAATGTTGATGAAATGTTCACATTTCTAGGGAAGTATAAATTGCCCAATTAAAAAATCAAATTAATAATAATAAAGCATAATAATCCATAGAAAAAAACATTTATGATAAAAAGAGGCTAAACACAGTTTTATAGTCAGTTTTTCTTGATTTTTATGAAACAGTTACATATGTGCTGAAATAGGTTAAATCTTTAGAAAAAAGTAAAAATCTTTCATATCTCTTATGCTAAAGCCTAACAAATACACAATAAAAATACAACATAGGGAATGATCTGTTTGAAAGAGCAAAGATCTTGTAGAAAAATACCAACAATCTAAATACAGCAGTACATTAGGAAGAGAGTTATGCATAACCAAATAGGATTTGTCATGAGACTATAAAGATAAATATATAATAGAAAAGCTGTTAATATAATTAATCACAATGCAAATTCATAGAATTCTATGATCCTATACATGAATATCAAAATATTATAGATAAAATTCAATATTATATTGAAATATTATAGATAGAATTCAATATCCACAACTGATAAAAACTTTTTGTAAACTAAGGAAACTTTCAAACATCATAGAAACCACTTACCCTAATTTTTGCCATATATGATGATGGTGAAGTGTGATATGTGATATGATGCTGAAAGAGTAATATGCTCTTTCAAGTTGGAAGCCACATAAAGATGCTTTGATATGACCAGTTTTCCTTAATACTTCTCTGAAAGTCTTTTTAAATCAATTCAATTAAATAAGAAAACAATATGAGGAGATGATATAGTTATTGAAAATAAGGACAAAAGTTTTTATCCATTGATAATAGGATAGCATACCTGACAGATCCAAAATGAAACGAAAGTACCTAAGGATAGTAAGCAAATTCAGAAGATTCTGTGAGTAAAGCAATAAAGCTCTAGAATGGAGAGAAGTCATGAAAGGGGAGAAATTACAGCATGTTTGTATGCGGATGAGATGATTCTGTACACAGTGAAAATTTAGTCATATAGAAATGAAGAGAATTGATTGGAAAATGTCACAAGCACGAAGAAGGTGAGAAGGAAGAGAGAGAACCCAGGACCTCATGGCTCATGCCAATAAACACATCAAGGTTGAGGCAGAGAGAATCACCGACAGAAGATCCCAGTGAAGAGGGAGACTGAGGCATCTGAGATCAACTTCCCCTTTGACTGTCACAGTGCATTTCAGTAGAAGAAAAGGCTGACCGACTGGTGCCTCCTGTTCCACCTTCTTGTAGGTGGCAGGCTTGGTCGGTCTTGGGGAAACTCTCCGGAAGACATAGTTTTTATTTAAAACAAGATCCAACCAGAAACCTTTTCACATGTGAGTCCTAAAACTGTAAACCGAAACCCTTTCATATGTGATTCCTAAAGCTGTAACCTTTTCACATGTGAGTCCTAAAACTATGAACCGAAACCCTTTCATATGTGATTTCTAAAGCTATAAACCTAAGATTCTTCCACATGTAATATCTAAAGTATAAGTCTATATAAAGGCAGAACCTTCCTTTGTCAGACGAGCTGAGCTTTGGACAAATTATCGCTCAGGCTCCCGGCCGAATAAACTTCTTCCTTCTTCATTCTGTGTTGGAGAGATCCATTTCCCGAGGCTGCTCCTGCTACACAGTGAGGCTGAAGAAAAACCCACAGCATCAGTCACAGAGACCAGGAGAGGAAACCAGGAAAGAAAGGGGAGTCTATTGCTGAGAGATTAGAAATGTGGAGGCCAGATAAGATTGTGGATTTTGCAGCAGGAAGGTATTTGATGTCTTTACAAGATCATTTTGGTGGAGCATAATGAGAAGAATCTCGTCTAGGTAGGTTAAATAGTGAGCAGGAGTTAAGTATGTGTGATGAGTGATCAATGATCGATTGCAGACAGCCCTTCCAGAGATTTTGATGTGGAGGGAAAGCAAGATTATGAGGACATGAAGTTTTGGACAATGTTTTTTCCAAATAGGATGGATACTAGATCATGCCTATTTGCCAAAGAAAATAATCCAGGAGGGGGGTCAATTAACTGTGCTGTAGAGAGGGGATCATTGCTGAAGGAAAATATTCGAGAATGGGAAACAGAATGGTTTCTTCATAAATGGTTGGAAAAACCGTTCTTGGATACCAAGATACATGTTATTGCCAAATGAACCTCTGCAAAATAAATAGTTTTCAATGAAAATTTTAACATTTAGAATATTTAATTTGATAAAATTCAATGCCTGAAAATAGGTAAGATGATTTGGAAAAAAGTCATGAGGAGAGTGTTGCTCTCATATATATTTATACAGTTTATAAAGTTTCAATCATTTTTAACATGAAGAATAAGCAAACTGGTCAGTGGAATAGAATAGAATTTTTAAAAGTAAGTCTCAAATAATAAATAATAAGTTAGCATGTGTCAAATCAGTGGAGAAAACATTATTCATTAAATGTCATCTCACTCCTTGTTGATTCCCCACTGGTGACTCATTAAAAAAACAAGGTTAGATCACACTGTTAAATCAAACATTAAAATAAATTCCAGATAGATTTATGCTTTAGTGAACACTATAAACATGCTAAAATAAAAGACAGTGAGCTTCTAAGCATACTTTTAAAGACAAATCGAGTTGTAAATAGACTATTAAGTAGAATATGTAAAAATTAAAATCCTCACTGTAAGAACCAAAAGTGGTAAATTCTTCATGACTATGAAAAGCATTTTATGATAAGGGTAAAATAAATTACAAAAATAATGTATTTCTAAGCCACAAACTAAAAGATTATGAAAGAACCATCTTGTAGAATACTTATTTTGCAATAAAAATATTTGTATAGGTACACAGCAAAGACTGAAAAAAAATATTTTTAAAAAATTAAGTATCCTAGAAATGCAAGTCAGAGACACTTTTCATATTTGGTCACACACTTCACTAAGGGTTAAGAATATTATGAAACCAGCAGAGAGAAAAGATACGTCTCAGTGAGGAAGGGTCCTCGGTTGCCTTTTATGCCTCATTAGAATACAGCCAGGGTAGTGGTGATGGTCAGTGATTATTTGGTGTTGTCAGATATATAGAGACTTGAACAAGGGGACTCCCAGATTTTGATTGTTTACCCTGCTAGAATGGCTACAGCAGGACCCAGAAACAATTTGTTACCATGGCAGTTTTGCTACTCAAAAAGTTATTGCAGCTAGGCCTAGTGTCTGAGTTCTGAGCCGTTAAGAAACTTGGTGGTTTGAATTTATATTACTACCATTTTCTGTACCTGTACCATGAGTTATGATTCCTCCTTTTGAGTGTGCCTGTTTCAGGACCTAGAAATTTCTATTACTTAGGGGCTTTCCATGTGCAAATGTGCCCATGAGCTACAATGTCTGATCTCTAGCCCAGGCTACCATTTAACTCAATTCTCATATTCCTAACTGATTGTTAACATTTATAGATAGCTGTCCCACCATCACTCTAAATGCAATGTGTCCTTCATGTTCTTCCCCAATAAAATTGCTTACACATCCTAATTTCTCTATTTTCATCAAAGATTTATATTGTTCATTTTGTAATGAGGCTCAATATCTTGGTATTATATCTGATTTTTAAAATTCTTTTGTCCCCTATCTCTAAGCAGTTGGCAACCATCCACTACTGTTTATTTATTTGAAATCTCTTCCCTCTGACTCTCACTGTTTCCACTTTAGTCTAGGATCTCACAGTTCCCCCACCCCACATAATATTAAATGCTTTGTACTTCCATTCTCCTTAATCCCCTAACCCAGCATGGTTCTATACTTAGGTCGAATGAATAGGAATTTTCATGGCACTAAACAAGCCTTCCATACCCAAAACTCTCCAGCTCAGTTGGCTAGAAATGTCATGATTGAGTGCCCACTCCATTGGCATCTAGCTGAGAAGTTACTTGTGTGATCAGCATTAACTAAAAACAATACAAGGTGATCATGTATGCTAGAGAGCTCAGCATGAAGAAAAACATGAAAATAGAGTAAGTTGAAGTATTCAGAGCTTCACCTTACATAGTTTGGAAATGTCATGGAAAATCACCAATTTGATGGTTTGTCTCAACTTTAAAAGTCTTAACACAATTAACATTGTCAGTCATTTACATTTTAGAGTAAATGAATTTTTTTAGGTTTTTTGGAAGAGCTAGTTGTGATGAGGTTGAAGACAAAAATAATTATAATTTAGTGTTGGAGAAAAGGAGTCATCAAAAAAGGCGGCTGAAGATAAAGGAAACATGAACAGCAGACTTTTTATTCTCCATGATTTTAAATGCTAATAATAAATCTTGAACTCTAGTTCTATTCATTCAACAAGTATCTGATAAGGTGTGTGCTATGTGTCTGGCTCTGTTATAGAAACTGGAAATAGAGAAGTAAGCAAAACAGACAAGATTTTACTTTTTTGATGTTTATGTTCTAGTAAGAGTAAACAAGTAAACAAATACACAAACTAAGTGACTAAATGAAGATAGTGATACTTGAAATGAAGAAAATAAGACAAGGTGCTATGATAGGCACTGAAAGTGGTCACCAAGCGGACTGCATGGTCAGAAAGGGCTTCTTGACAGAGCTTATTTTTACCCGAGACCTAAATGATAAGAAGACACCAGCCATGGAAAGATCTGAGATAATAGCATTACAAAGAGGGAGAATAGCCTGCCAATGCCCAAAGATGGGGAGGAGGTTGTTGGGTCCAAGGAGGAGGATGAAGGCTGGTGTGGCTGGAGAGAAAGAAGAGAGGCATGTGAGATGAAGTCAGTGGCAATCAGACCATGCAGAGTTTTGAAAAAGATGGTGATGAGTTTGTATATTTTAAATGAGTTGAGAACTCCATTGACGGGCTTGATAGCAGCATACATGCTACAATATGGGCTTTAAAGATAATACCTGGGCTACTGTGTGAAGAGCTGATTGTTAAAGGAAAGATGACAATTACTGAGTAGGCTGTCAGAGGAATCTCAAGGAGAGATGGTGATGGCTTGGCCCAGAATTGTGGAAGTGGGGTCTGAATGTGGTTGGATTTCAGATATAATTTGGATTTGGGGTATTATTGCTGTTGGATTAGATGCTGGTTGAGAAAGGAAGAGGTATCAAGGATGCTTTAATGTCTTTCTTTGAGCAACTGGGTTACTCACTCTCTAAGATGAGAGAGATGGGTAGGAGTAAGAAAAAATCAAAAGTTCTCTTTGGACACATTGAGACGCCCATTTGACATTCCAGTGGAAATGTCAGGTTGTAGGTTATATGTTTCTGGAGCCTCACATAGAGTTCAAGTCCAAATATATAAATCAGAGCACTACCAGCTTATTAAAAACATTAGACTGGGTAAGATTGCCTGAGCAGAGGGAGGAAGTAGAAAAAGAGAGAGAGAGAGAGAAGAGAAAGAGAGAAGAGCAGAGCTTCATGATCACATTGATCTTCCAAAAATATTATTTTTTCTTTTATAAGGACATTTTCTTACTCTCTTGCTCAAGGGTCTCCAAAGCTTCTATATTTTGATTAGAATTCAATTTACTTTATTGTTTAAAATGCTGAATGAAAATCCCATGTTGTTTCCAATTCTTCCAGTTCACACTGACCTTTCCATATTCTGGCAGTTTTTGTACCCTTTGGTATACTGAAGAATTGACCCCTATCTAAAGAAAGTTCTGTCCTTTCTTAGCTACTGAAGATGATCTCTAGCTCTTAGAATGTCCTGCCAGATAGAAGTGTTTATGTTTGCCTAGCTACAGATCTAACAGTGTCATTGATGTTAAAGTCTTTGGGCCATGTGGTATCAGTTCTGGCTTCTGGAGTACTGGAGACTAAAAGTATTAAGCTGATTTCCAGAAGGGGTTGGACACAAAGGTCAGTGTATTAGTCAGTTTTCTCTAGAGGGACAGAACAAATAGGATAGATGTGTATATATAAAGGGGAGTTGACCGGGTGAGGTGGCTCACACCTGCAATCCCAGAACTCTGGGAGGCCAAGGCAGGCAAATCATGAGGTCAGGAGATCGAGACCATTCTGGCCAACATGGTGAAACCCCATCTCTACTAAAATACAAAAAATTAGCCAGGCATGGTGGCACATGCCATAGTCCCAATTACTCAAGAGGCTGAGGCAGGGGAATCACTTGAACTGGGAAATGGAAGTTGTAATGAGCTGCCATCACACCACTGCACTCCAGCCAGGTGACAAAGCAAGACTCCGTCTCAAAAAAAAAAAAACGATAAAAATAAAGGGGAGTTTATTAACGAGTGCTGACCCACATGATCACAAAGTGAGGTTCCACAATAGGCTGTCTGCAAGTTGAGGAGCAAGAAAGGCAGTCTGAGTCCCAAAGCTGAAGAACTGGGCGTCTGATGTTCAAGGACAGGAAGCATCCAGCATGAGAGAAAGATATAGATCAGAAGACTAGACCAATCTGGTCTTTCCACATTCTTCTGCCTGCTTTTATTCTGGCTGTGCTGGTAGCTGCTTAGATTGTACCCGCTCAGATTGAGGGTGGGTCTGCCTTTCCTATTTCACTGATGCAAATGTTAATGTCCTTTGGCGACACCCTCACAGACACACCCAGGAACATTACTTTGCATCCTTTAATCCAATCAAGTTGACACTCAATATTAACCATCACAGTCAGCCATGCAAGAAGCATGGGCTTGGGCCTTGATAAAAACTCTGGACACCAAGGACCTGCCTGGACTTCCCTGGCTGACAATACTCCCTGCATGTGGTCAAATGTAGTGGGAGGAGTTAACATTGTCCATGACTCCATGGGGAAAGGATGACTAGAACTCTGTGTATGAATATTTCCTAGACACTGCCCAATGTGTCTCTTTCCTTGGCTGACTTTCATCTATATTCTTTCCCTGTAATAAACCATAACCATAACTATAGACAGTTTTCCATGAGCTCTGTCAGTCTTTTAGTGAGTTATCAAACCTGAGGGAAGTTTTGTGAACCCTCCTGATATGGTTTGAATGTGTCCCTACCCAAATCTCATCTTGGATTGTAACTCCCACAATTCCATGTGTCATGGAAGGAAAGTGGTGGGAGGTGATTGAATTATGGGGGCAGGTTCTCCTGTGCTGTTTTGTGATAGTGAATAAGTCTCAAGAGATCTGCTGATTACATAAGGGGGAGTTTCCCTGCACATGCTCTCTTCTCTTGTCTGCTGCCATGCAAGACATGCCTTTCAGCTTCCACCATGATTGTGAGACATCCAGCCACATAGAACTGTAAGTCCATTAAACCCTGTTTTCTTCCCAGTCTTGGGCATGTCTTTTCAGCAGCATGAAAGCTGACTAATACACCTCTAAATTTGTATTTGGTGTTAGAAGTTAGGAGAACCCTGTAGGGGAACTTTTCTCTCTAACTTGGTAGTTGGCATAACTCTTTGCACCTTACTTTGGTAGTTAATTAGTTTTCTGTTTTCCTTGCTATTTAGCTATTTTATGTGCTGTGTGTCCTCTATAGGAGTTGATCTCCTAGAGAGCACTTCTTTCTTTTGTATCCTCCTTAACACCTGGCACAATCTGGGGACTCCTGGTATGTTCATACATGTATTGAATTTAATTGTTGTGTTGAGTCATTATCTTTAAAAAAAAATAATTGTTGTATTGCTCAAGAAATACTTGAGGAAATTTAGTCTTTATTTAAATTCCTTTTTGTATTTTTTAAAATGAGGGCATTGTCTATGTGTGTTTCACCAAAACGAAGATAGAGGAGAAAGCAATTTTTCACAATGGGATTTTCTATTCTGTGTGACCTCCACTCATTAAATTATGTAGCTACAATGTCCTGATGCATAGGCTATGGATTTGGGGGGCTCCTGCAGTACTAGGAAGAGCCTGAGATGCTCAGAAAGAGGTATTTCTGTGTTTGGAAGAGAAGATCCTTCAAGGAGAACCCCTGAGCCCCTCAGTTCTCTACTAGGTGTAGTTGTAATTGTCCTGTAAACCTATTTTCTCCAATCTGGTGGCCACTACCCACATGTGGCTACTAGATGCTTGAAATATGGCTAGTCCAAGTTTTGAAGACTTAGTAACAAAAAGAAAGTAAAATGTTTCATTAATGATTTGTATAAGCTGATCTCATGTTGAAATGATAATACTTTGGATATATTGGGTTAAATAAAACATATTATTAAAATTAATTTCACCAGCTTCTTTTTACCTTTTTTTAAAAAATGCGGCTGCTGGAAAATTTAAAATTATGTAGATGGCTTATGTATTTGTAGTGCATCATATTTCTGCTGGACAGTGCTGATTTCAACCCTGGACTAGTTGCTTCCTATCCAGTCCTGTGACTGGGGCATTTATCTTTATTTCCAGGTGGCAATAACTCAAAGTCTGCAGGATGTAGAAAGTTCTCTCCCCTTGTTTCAGCACTAGGAAAAAATTCACAGGTTCCCTGCCTGCTTTTTGGTTTCTAATAGTCATTTTCTTTATGGAATTTTTAAGAGATAGGAAAGATGAAGAAAAAGAGTGAGATCTTTGTTTTCAGTTATCATCTTTCCAGATGTTCTTGAAAAAGCATCTCTAGAAACAAAAGTTTGGGAGGCACAGTAAGAGCTTTAAAAAAGAAGACCAGAGATCATCTTAAACATGTCAATTCTTCTAATACTTATTTAAAATAGAAGCTTCAAAAATGTTACTTACTTTCCCCCTTTTAAGTTTTCCAAAAAATGTTCCAGAGCCGAGCAGAGATTGCATATGCCAAAATTTTGTGAAAAGGACTTTTATTGCAGAGTTACTAGCTCTGAGAATTTAGTTTTAATAAAGAATCCACATAACCTTCCATGAAATGTCAGGAATGTTCTATTTCAGTAATAAACCCTACCTGTGTCGTAGGGCACAACTAATGAGAATCTTCATAACAGAGAAAAAATAATTGAGAATTGGCAGGTGAAATCATCTAGTAATGATATTAATGATTTCTTCAAAGAAGAAAGTGGCTCCTGACTTTATCAAAAGCTCATTAAATGGTTGTCAATTTTATAAAAGGAAATATCTATTCTCTTTCTCTTAGAGTATGAAGATAAGTTGATTCTTTACATATATAACTGCAGAGGCTATCTCTGGCCAAGTTTAACAATCACTACTAAAAACTAGAAGATGATATGTTAGCCATGGCCAGATGTGTACATTCTGCACAAAACCCTCATGGTGTGCAAATCATTGCTCATTTTCTGATGGTTATCAACTGTGAGTGGTCCTGACCCTCACTAGTGCACCCAGTTTAATTATATCCCCTTTCAAAGGCAGTTTAGTCATTCAAAATACATTTTTAAAGGCTTCTAATGAAAAGCATAAAAAGAAAAATATCTTTTAACCATAATTTAGTAATTCTCCAGCCTTGATTTTTGGCTTTCCTTGCTGCCTAAGTGGTCATATATTTTATAAGCCTTGCTAATTTGCTGTTAAATTTGCTATTTATATGATCCTAGATGATTTGTTGAACTTCATTGAACAGAAAAGATTTTTATTAGCAGCCAGTGCTTTCAAAGAGGTGGATTTTTTCACACCATCAAGGCCACTTTCTCAACTTATTGACAGCTTTATGAGTGTAGCTGGATAAAGAACAGTTTCCTGTATCCAAAAGCATTTTGCATTCCATGGGGCAAAAACTTGGACTTTTAATTAGGATATAAGAGCCTTCCTTTCTCTCCCAACATTCTCTGGGGGCACAGAGCGGTAACACTTGCATTTAGATAGTTAATCACTTTTCCAGACTTCAGCCCATTGAAATTAGGAAGGTTTTTAGGTCAAATGCTTACCTGGCTCTGGGCCAGCCCAGGATGGTATTTATTTCTGCATATCTGCATTTTGTATACATACACACACTGTTTTGCCTTTCTAATTAATTGAGGGTATTTTGCCTACTGCAGAAACTGTCAGATGAATCCAGTTTAGAATCTTATTTGAACCTGCATTTGATATTTTTCACAAGAGAATGAAATATACCCTAGACTTTTCCCATCTGAGATCACTTTCTGCATGGAACACCAGGCAAATTCTCATTCCCTCATTCTTATCCTGACCTTACTATCCAGCATGTTTAGAAGACTTTTAAGGTTTTACATATTTGTTACATTTTTCTTTATTGTTATAATCCTACCCAGTACATTTTTTCTTTTTTCAATATGGTATTAGGGCTCTGATTGTGAAAACCATGAGACACCAAACAGTAAGTGAACATTTTGGGGCTCAAAATGGTAGCCTGGTTGATATATTTTGCTAGTATTTGTGTCTTGCCTTTAGGGGAAGCACGTGCCTCCAGAATATGCTAGTTGTCTGACTTGGGTTTCTTGCCCCAACCTTGCAGAAATTTGGTGTCAATATTCAGTCCAAATGAGCTTCTGTAGGGCATATAAAAAAGCATAATTTTGGAAACTTGATTGGTGGCATTGAGCTAATAATAAAGACACTAGGACCACTTGAGATCTATTTACTTAAGAAACTGATATGCTTTTGTTATAAAGATGCTCCTCGAGACATTTTTCTGAGATGCCCAATTTTTTAAAATTTTGTAGCTATCTTGAGAAGACCTATTTCTTGACTGAAAAATGAACAAAAATTAACAACTCCTACTCTGCCCCAAAATGTGGATTTTTATCCATGGCTCAAAATCTGGTGTTTCAGCAATGCCACTGGTAAACTTCAGCCAAATTTTAATATGTTTGAGATTGTAAAATGAAGATCTACCACATTGATCTCAAGATTAAGATATGCATGCATCTGAACACTTGGCAATAATTTTATTATTTTTTTTTAATTTTTAGTTTCAGGAGGTAAATGCATAGGTTTATTACATGGCTACATTGCGTGATGATGAGGTGATGAGGTTTGGAGTATGACTTCACTCATCACACATTAACATAGTACCCAATAGGTAGTTTTTCAATCCTTGCCCTTCTTTCTCCCCATTTTTGGAGCTCTCAGTGTCTATTGCTTTCATCTTTATGTCCATGTGTACCCAATGTTTAGCTCCCACTTATAAGTGAGAATATGCAGTAACTGGGTTTCTGTTTCTGTAATAATACACTTAGAATAATGCCCTCTAGCTACATCCATGTTGCTGCAAAGAATATGCTTTTGCTCCTTTTTATGGCTGCATAGTATTCCATGGTTTATGTGTACCATATTTTCTTTATGTAATTCACCATGGATAGGTACCTAAGGTGATCCCATATCTTTGCTATTGTGAATAGTGCTACAATAGACACACGGATGCAGGTGTCTTTTTTGTAGAGTGATTTACTTCCTTTTGGGTATATACCCAGTAATGGGATTACTGAGTCAAATGGTAGTTTTAAGTTGCTTGAGAAATCTTCAGACTGCTTTCCACAGTGGTTGAACAAATTTTAATTTTCACCAATAGTGTTTAAGTGTTCCTTTTTCCCCATAGCCTCATCAACATTTGTTATTTTTAGACTTTTTAATAATAGCCATCATGACTAATGTGAAATGATATCTCTAAAATTCATATGGGACCGAAACAGAGCCCACTAGGCAAAATAATCCTATGCAAAAAGAACAAATGTGGAAGCATTACATTACTGGACTTCAAACTAAACTATAAGGGTATAGTAACCAAAACAGCATGGTGTTGATACAAAAATAGACATAAGGACTGATGGAACACAATAGAAAACCTAGAAATCAAGCCACACACCTACAACCAAGTCATCTTCAAAAAGTCAACAAAAATAAACAATGGAGAAAGGGCACAACACCCTATTCAATAATTGCGAACTAGATATCATAGGAACATACCTCAAAATAATAATAGCCATATTATGAAAAACCCAAAGCTGATATCACATTGAATGGGCAAAATCTGAAGGCATTCCCCCTAAGAACTTGGACCAAGACAAGGATGTCTACCACTCTCATTATTCAACATAGTACTGGAAGTCCTAGCCTGAGTAATCAGGGAAGAGAAAGAAATAAAAGGCATCCAGATAAGAAAAGAGAAAGTTAAATGATCTCTCTTTACTGATGATATAATTCTATACCCAGAAAACCCTAAATATTCCACCAGGACACATAGACCAAACGACTTCAGTAAAGTTTCAGGATACAAAATCAACTCACAAAAATCAAACTATCTTGTTCTCATGCTTTTTATTTCTATCTTATTTTCAGTAAATGCACTTACACATGCACACATTAACAGACAAACACTCGCAAACATCTAGGCAATTTACAAGTAGCAAGAAAATCCGCACTAATTCTGAATGAGCCATTGGCTTAGAATGTGCTGATCACTTCGTTGAAGTAATGAGAAAAGTCACAGGATGCAGTATCCACCCTGAACACACTCTGAATTAGGGCTTGGCTGCATCAATCATTTGCTCAAAGCTTTTAGAATGCCAATATTTGCAGCAAAGGCAACTAATGCTGAGTGTTAGTCTATTTGCTTTTCTAATAGATTACGGTGAGAGTTTGTTCTCTTCTAATCCATGTGAAATAAATATTCTCTTTATGGGCTACTTTATATTGATAACCACAGAGCCTGAACTCCAGCATCTTTAAGGGAACCCACTCTGCTCTTCTTGAAATCAATAAGATAGTAAAATTGAGTTTTAATATCTTCAATTTCTACCCTTATGATTCTGGCAATTACATTTTTTTTTTGCCTTTCTGGTCTAAGCAATCACTCAACTTGCTCTATTTTTAGCAACTTATCTCCTAGTGTTTCCTTTTCTGCTACAAGTTCCTTCTTTCACTCATCGATGATCTTGGTCCTGTGAAAAGGAAGTCAGCCCGGGAGCTAGGGAGTCTCTGGTTAGCTCTGCCCCTTATTAGATGTGACTTAAGCAGATCAGTTCACCTGGGCCTCAAGTTCTTTACCAACCTAGTGAAAGGAATTAGTCCAAATGTTTCCTAAGGTACTTCCCAACTGTTAAATGTTGCTATCCCCCAAAGGCAGCTGCATACATTGGAATTCTTGGTGCAGAAATAGGCCTCAAGGGATGATATATCTAGACTGGCTTCAGACCTTCACTTTCCACCATTTTGCTATAGAGTTTGTTTCAGAAAAAAATTCTCAAACTGTGTTGTTTTCTGCTCTCACCACAACCACAATCAACACAGAAGATGTCTGTGTCCAAATGTGGGGGTTTCTCCACATCAAAAAACATGCAGTCAGTTCTGCAGCAGACACCAGCTGGGTGTCTTCCAAGTCAATCCTGATCGGTATCTACCTGGATCCCACAGGTTGGGAGGTCCATCCCCAAGACCAACCCCTCCCTGCCACCAGTCACAAGTCTGGGTTTCTAGAACTTCTCATATCTTCATCTGGCTTTAAGTTGGGGTTCCCATGATCCCCTCTATGGGTTTAGATAGCTTGCTAGAGAAGCTCACAGAAGATAGGGAAACAGTTAAGTTTAGCGGTTTATTACAAAGGATATGTTAAAGGATACAAATAGCCAGATGAAGAAATGCATACGGTGAGGTCTGGAAGGGTCCTGAGTGCAGGAACTTCTGTCCCGGTACAGCTGGAGAGTGCCACCCTCCCAGCATGTGGAGGAGTTCTTGTTAACTTCCTGTCCACTTTCACATGTTCAGACATTTGGAAGCTCTCTCAGCCCCTTCTTCTTGGGTTATTATGGGAGCTTTATGATGTCAGCATTCCTTCCCACACGATATAGAACGGTACCCTGGAGTGATGGTCATATGACCCACAATCACAAAGGCAGGGAAAGATCAGAGTCCTGCCTTGGGTCAGGAGAAGGAAAGTCAGGAGGAGGATAGAAAAATTATTTCCTGAGACCTAACACACCCAGCATGATAACAAAAGACCGTAACAAGAGCTGTGAGAGTTATGAGCCAAGATCATGAATAAATAAAACCCTATGCATGTCTCATAACACAACAGTGCCCTAGAAGATTCTTGTAGCCAATTTAATGCATTTGATGTATGGATATTTTGGAATTCTTTTCTTAAGATTCCATCTATGTATTTCACTTTAGCATTTGGATTCTGTGGCCTTCCTAGTCAAACAGTGCACACTTTTCTTTTTTTCTTCCTTTTCCCTCTCTCTTTTGCTCTTTCTATTTCTTTCTTTCTTACTTCCCTCACCTGTTCCCTTTGTTCTTTCCCTCCCTCTCTTCTTTTTCCTTCCTTATTTTCTCTTTTCCTTTCCTTCTTTCTCTTCTCTCCTTCCCTTTCTTCTCTCTTTCCTTCTTTCTCTCTTTCTTTTTCCTTTCCTTTTCCTTTTTTTCCTTTCATTTCCTTTCCTTCTCTTTTTCTCTCTCTCTTCCTTCCTCTCTCCCTTCCTTCCTTCCTTTCTTCCTTTCTTTCTTTCCTTTCTTCTTTCTTTTCTTCTCCCTCCCATCTCCCTCCCTTCCACTGGTGACAAAACAAGCGATTCCCTCTTCACTTGTTTCATAGAAGGATGCTTCTTGACTCACTGTCTCCTGCTTATGCAGATATATGCAGCCATACTCTCTAATAAACCTACATACCCTCGAATTATATGTACAGAAGAACAACTGCTATCTCTGTATTATATAGACATAGAGCATAAGGGGTGTGTGTGTGTGTGTGTGTGTGTGTGTGTGTGTGTGTGCATGCACATGTGCATGTAAGGAAAGAATACAGCAGACTTTTGCTCCCTCACCTCATCCCCATTTTCTGCTATACAGTTTAATGTTGAGTGTTCCAAAAGAGACAGTCATCACTTTTTTTTCTAGATATCTGTATTAGTTCTCTATTGCCCTGTTACAGATTACTGCAAAATATATTGGCTTAAACCAACAATTAAAAAAAAATCTTACAGTTTTAGTATGTCAGGAATCTAATCTGAGCATGGCTTAGCTGAATGCCTCTGGCTCAAGATCTTTCATGAGACTGTAGTGAAGCTGTTTGATAGAATGTAGCTAAGGTCTCATCAGAGGACTTGAAGGGGAAGGGTGGGGTCCACTTCCAAGTTTCCTCACTTGGTCATTGTCAGTCTTTTGTACCTCACAACATGCGTCTCTTCACAAGACTGCCTTCTGACATGGCAACTGACTACCCTCAGAGAGATAGATTTGAGGGAGAGGAAGAGGAATAATGTACATGCAAGAGAGAGAGAGAGAGAGAGAGCGCCCATTAGTTACTTTGCCGTATTCTATTTGTTAGAGGTGAATCAATAAATCCAGTCCTTACTCAAGGGGAAGGCATTACACAACGATCTGAATATCAAGAAGTAAGGATCACTGGCAGTCATTTTAGAGGCTACCTATCTCAGGCCTCTAGTGTCTAACAATTTATGTTCCTCCCACATGCAAAATACATTCACCTCCTCCCAACATCTTGAAAAGTATCAATTCAGAGTCTAATATATCATCATCTAAACCAGGTTCTGGTGTGGAGAAGGCTCCTGGGGTGTAGTATTTTAAGTACTGCTCTTTGAATGTAGTTACTCTTGGTCTGTAGACCTGAGAAACTAAAGAGACAAGTGATCTCACTTCCCTGTGCCCAACAAACAATGGCGGCACAGGCACAGGATCGTTGCAATAGGTGTTTCCATTCCAAATGGGAGAAAACGGGAGGCACAAAGGAATTACTGGTCCACAGCAGTTCTGAAACTCAGCCAGGAAAATACTGGAAGTACTTTAATTCAGTTTCATGCACTGGGAGACTTTTCTGTGGCTCTTGGCTCTGCCTCTGGAGCCTTTGTTCTGAGTCATTTCTTTTCCATGAAAGGTAGCGTATGTTTACAGCTGAGAAACTCAACCTGCTTCCGGCCAGTAGAATTCTGGGAACCTAAAGGCCTCTTTTCATTTCCAACTATTTCTGTCCCTTTTTGTCTCTCACTGTCTATATCTTTTAAGAATCCTGTGGTTCCTTTGTTCATCTTGTTCAGGTGCGTTCCACTAAACAAAAGGACCCATCCACAGATCTCTCTGTAATGAGTTCAGCCCAGTTGTTTGATTGAGACAATCTGTGAGGCACACATACTCTTAATTTTTGTAAAGTGCTTTTGTCTGAATAAATGGTACTCTGAGACGTACTTTTAATCTTTCTCTGGACTTAAGATACTTTACAGTTGTATCAGCAGCCTCACCTTTGTAGCATATTGACTGATGGTACTCTGGATTTTGTCTTTTCTCAGAAGAAGCCATTTCTTAATTTTAAAGCCATCACTTGCCATTGGGAAGGGCTGTGACTTTTCAAAATCATCAAGCCTTAGTTCCTTAGTAAAAGGGTAAGAATCCTCTTCTCAATTTATCTCTGTTACATTTTACCATAAGCATTGAAGTGAAATAAATGGCAACGTCAATGATTTTCTTAAACATATTTGCTGCATTACCAGCTGATTAACCATGTTGTCGTTTCTCTACATAACTGCAGGCAACAGTGTGGCTATACTCTCTGCCCCTTCATAACAAACATTTTTCTTATTCCAGTTTCCAATGAGATTTTCTTCAGTCTTCTTTAAGCCTTCAACTGTATCTCCAAAGATTAATAGTTTCTTCCAAGTTCTTTCATTAACACTCTCCATAAAGTCCACTGCCTGTTTCCAAAGCCATTCCTACATTTTAGGGTTCTTGGTTTTTTAAATGGAAGAACAACTGGTAATATTAATAGTTGTAATATTAAGGATTGAATGGACCTAAAGAGAAATATTGCTGTGACTATCCTTAATTAAAGTACTCAGCAAAACTGTAACTTTTCTGGAAGTCAATAAGGCTAAGATAAAATTTCCAAGTATCTAGGAGTGTTTAATCTTGTACTTTTTGAGGGAAGAGACGTAAACTTGCTATCCTCTTGTTTCCTTATGCAGACAGACTCAAGGAATCTGGAATAGCAGCTCATTGTTCTTTTTAGATGTTGGGATTTGGCAGGTTTTTCTGAGAATACTTTGACTGTGGGTAGTGATTAAGGTAGATCATATCTATTTAAGGTTTTAGCCATGTTAGACATTAAGATTGAGGGTGGCATAACTACCTTAGGGCTTTCCCAAGTCTCCAGAGTAAAGGATAGAATAAAACCAGGAACTTTCGATATTCAACAGATAATGGTATGCTTCTTATATTATCCCTTGCCTTATGTTTTCTCTTTTTTTTGGTTTTACATACATCACACACATTTGTGTATATGTATCTCTGTGTGATTATATGTTAGGGATGGCTCTGGTAGTCAGAAATACACATTATTAATAGTTAAGAAATAAATAATTTTGTTTGAGAAGCTACCTAGGCTTTCTGGTTGTCAATAGTAGCCTTCCTATCTTTTCTTCAAAAAAATTTATGCCTAAGCTCTTCCTACATCAGTATATACCAATATATACATAGTTGTTTCTATCCAATAGTGTAAATGTTAGTTTTCTAGGCATTTCTTTAAGGATGTGGTGGCTCACGCCTGTAACCTCAGCCCTTTGGGAGGCCGAGGCGAGTAGATCACCTGAGGTCAGGAGTTTGAGACCAGCCTGGCCAACAAGATGAAACCCCATTGCTACCAAAAATATGAAAATAGCTGGGTGTCATGGCACATGCCTGTAATTCCAGCTACTTAGGAGGCTGAGGCAGGAGAATCGCTTAAACCCAGGAGGTGGAGGTTGCAGTAAGCCAAGATTGAGCCACTGCACTCCAGCCTGGGTGACAGAGTGAGACTCTATCTCAAAAAAAAAAAAAAAAAAAATACAATGCTACTGGGGGATGTAGTAAAAATCACAACTATTTGCTCCATTAGTAATTTAGGCAATTCATCTTTAACTGGTTTGTTGCTATTGCTCAGAAACTTCTCCTGAAATAAACCTCATTTGGTTTCAGCTCATTGTACAATGTCTTTTTCCTGGCCACAATGTCAATCTTTATTCTTTCAATAAATATTTATTAAACACCTATTATGTGCTAGATATAAACACTAACCAAGAGAGTTATAATCTCTGCTCTTAGAGAGACTAATGTATACCAAAAATGAAAATAAGTAAATAAGAATAAGGTTGGAAAATGATAAATATTTTGACAGATAAGGAATATGTGTGGTAGGCAAGGATAATGCAGAATGTCCTGCTTACAGATTGGTTAATCAGGAAAGATTTCAATGAGGAGAAAAGGATGAGGCAAAGAAATGCTGAGCCAAGTGTGTGGCTGGTGTGCAAACAGATGCAGGGGTGGGAAGGCTTGTTGCATTTTGCTAACTCTAAGCAATTTATTGTGTCTGGAAAGTTGAGTCCAACTAAGGGAGCGGTGAGAGTTCACACTAGAAATGACTGACAGAGCATGATCATGCAGTCATTATACATTATGTGGAGGAGCTCTCTTTAAGAAAAAAAATAGAATGAACTTAAAAATACAATATTAGATTCACAGTGAATATTTGTTTAGAATGAGAAAACACAACAAATTACAAATTTTAAACTGCTGAGACAAATCAGAAAATCCAGAAAACAAACAAATTTTATGACTTTATTGCCAGCACACATCTGTAAAAGATTTTCCCCTGTTTGCAGACACCAAACCCTTTCATTCACCTCTTTA
>PVKP010019697.1:0-41991 GCA_004027715.1 Plecturocebus donacophilus | reverse complement strand
CTGCCTCAGTGTCTCAGGTAGTTGGGATTACAGGCATGAGCCACCACTCCAAGCTAATTTATATATTTTTAGTAGACACAGGGTTTCACCACCAGGCTGGTCTTGAACTCCTGGCCTCAAGTGATCTGCCCACCTGGGCCTCATCCAGCGTTAATCCAGGGCAGTGAATTTACCCTCTATATTTTTAGCAGCAGATACGGATAAAAGGGAGGCTGCTTTGGGATAGCCAGGTATGGGGGAGCCAAAGTACTGCCTCTGTTTATATCTCTTATCCTCAATATCCCTTCTAGCTGCAGCACCTAAGGGCTCAGTTAGGAGGCCTGGAACCCTGAAGAACACAGTTCAAAAACTCCTGACATACATTAGCTATTGACTCTCACCTGCCCCGGGACGTAGGTAGGTCAGGAATTAATATTCTTATTTTATGGATAAGAAGAGGTTCAGGGAGGCTACGTCACATCAGTAGTAACCTGTGGATCTGGGACTTGAACTCACTCTTCTGATGCCAAATTCAATATTTTTTTAACTGCCCCTATTCCCTGCCCTTTGCTCACTTCCTCAGTCTAACCTTTAATGGTAGAATGCCACCAGAAGAAAATTCACCAAAGGAGATTTAAGGACTAACCCACACACCATCAGAAATCTACAAAGCCTCCCACATTTGTTGAACTATTCTTTCCACATTCTGGAACTAACAAGTCAACCATGGGTCTGATGAGACAGGTTGAAATGAGAGTTGTTCTCTGTTTCACTGATCACCTTTAGTGACTGGAATTTCAATTTCTTAACCATTTCTGTCACTGCTTTGCTCTGTCTAAATATTTAGGCAGATCTGTGCAGAGTGGCTTTCTCTGTTTGATGTGCTACATATATTTACGTGTCTGATAGTCAGTGAGGAAATCATGCCACAGAGAGCAGATGTGATACGACAGTTGCCAGATGTGGCTCTCACTTTTCCTGGCATTCCCTGTGGCTCTCAAAGGCAGTGCTGGATTCTGCCTTAAGACCACACACTCCGGCAGAACTCGACCACCTGACTTTCACCTTCTATGTTCATTTTCTGTGAAATGCTGGTCATATCCATGGCTTCAATTACTTTACCAAACTCTGGTCAGATGCTGGATGCTATATCTGCAGGCCTAACCTCTCTCTAAAGTTCCAGAGCTTCATTTCCAGTTACCCACTGTACCTGTGTAGGAAGCATCCAAACTTGGATATTCAAAGTTAAATTGACTTCTGGCTGAAATAGTGACCCCTGAATTTTCTTGACTAAGGCTGCTACCACCTACCTCCTAACAAAGCTAGAAAACTCGGAGCTTTCTCGAACCCTTCTCTTCTTTTCCTATCCACTTTAACTAATGTACCAAGTCATTTAGATTCAACATTTTAAATATCTCCCACCTCTACATTCCTGCTTCCCATCCCAATTCCCAGTTTTAGTTCTGTCCTTCTTTATTCCTTACCTGGCAATTGCAACAGTTTAATGTGTATTTCTCCAGTTAGCTTAACTGGCCTCTTTCTCTGCTGATTCATTCCCTATGCTGCCCCAACACTTAACGTTTCTAAGATTAACTTCATATAAAGGATCCCACACAGTCTATCCTTAATCCATCTTGTCAGACTCATCTCCCATTGCACAACTCAATCTTTTCTTTTCCTTAACCCCTATATCCATTCAGTCAGGAAATCCTCCAGGCTTTTTGATTAAATATATCTGATAGCTGCCTCTGCTGTGCTGTTCTCATTGCTAGTCTACCCAGATAACGCTGAGAGTCATCACTCGTTGCCTGTACTATTGCAATCATATGACAGTTCAGCTCATCTCTTTGTCTCCAGTCCACCTTCATGTGTTTTTCCTCCAGTATATCAATATATTTATTATTACAGCTTTATATTCTATACTTAATATCTGGCACAGTGAGCTCTGCCCTATTTCTCTTTTGTCATCTCTCCCTCTTGACATGTACTCATTATTCTCAAGATTGCAAGCTATTTATAAGCTTTTATTTCATGTATATGTTAAGACTTTAAAACATTAAAATTACATCAGGTAGATTAAATTGGAGGAAAAATAACCTCCTTATAATTTTGAATTTTCTGCATTCATGAACATGGTATGTCTTTTTATTTGTACACAAACATTTATGTCCTTTAATAGAGTTTTACAATTTTTCCTATGAGGTTCTTTTTTTAAAGGTTAATTCTTAGATCTTTTGTTGCTTTGTTGTTATTGAAAATAGTATTTTATTTTATATTATATTTTTCAGCTGGCTCTTGCTAGCATACAAGATGCTTTTTTGTATCCTTTCAATTTTGGAACCTGATTTATATATAAATGAGTTGGGTAACTTTCAGTCCTTTAAACTTTTCTGAAACATCTTTGATAAGAGAGAGAGTGTCTATTCCTTGAAAGTTTCATAAAATTTACTTGAGCCATGTGTGTGTGTGCAAGGGGGTGTGTGTGTGTGCACATTTAGGTACAGAGTTATTGATGACTATATTAATTTATTATAGTTAATTCCAATTTTTTATTTCTTCTTGCTTCAATAATTTTGCTTGAGAAAGTTCTGCCTCCATTTGATCTGTGTAATCAAATTTATTAGCATATAATTCCTCATAATATTCTTTCATTATGTTTAAAATCTATTATATTGTTAGTTATTTTCCATTTTTTTCTATATCTTATTTATTTGTATCTTACTTTTTCTCTGTCATTACTCTTGCCAGAAGTTTGTCTAGCTTATACATCTTTTTGAAGAAAACACTTTTGGTTTTGTTTTTCTTCTTTATTGTATTTAACTTTTTGAGTTGATGAGTTAATTCATTAGTTTTTGGTCAAGGAGTATTTGCAGGAGTGTCTCTTGCATGTTAAAGTAATGTGAACTGTATTTGTGTTACTTTGTAAGTCATATATTCTCTTTCTGCATGATTGTAGAATTGCCTTTTGGAATTATACTGTAAATCCTAAGTGAGGTTTGTTTCTGTCTTTTTTTTTTTCTTGTTCTTTTGGTATTGTGCTAGTCTTTCTATCTAAAATATTTATTTCAGTGTAAAATCTTTTATTCTGGGAATTTTTGGTCATTTTTTATTCATATATTATCTCCTATATCAATGATCTATTGCTAAATACATAATAAATTACCCAAAACTTAGTGGCTTAAAAGAACAACGGTTATTTCTTATGGTTCTGTGAGTTGGCTGGGTAGTAGACAAGAACAGGTTTAGGGAGGCTGCTTTCAGCTGAAGAGAATCCAGGGGGCTAGATTCATCTAGACAGCAGGAGCTAAGCCCCTGTCTCCATGTGACCTTTCGTCCTCAAGGAGGCTATAGTAGGCTTCCTCACATGGTCAGAGCAGCTTTTGGCACAAGTGCTTACTAAGCCTGTTCCCTTCAAATTCACTGATACCTCATTGGCCAAAGTAAGTTACACTATCACATATCTCACCCCAATCCCAAAGCACATGTACTTAACACATTTTTGTTTGCATCACATTTATTGACATCCCATTGGTCAAAGTAAGGCAAATGATCAAGTTCAGCATGAATGTGAGATGGGACTGATTATGCATTGTAAGAGGTGGGATTCACTGGAGAGAACAGTTTCGCAATCTACCCCACTTCCTTTTTTTCTTTTTTTGTCTTTCCTTCTAGGACTTCTATTACATGGATGTTAAAATTTTTATTCTAATTTTTTTTTTCACTTTTTTCTTCTTGGTACCTTGTGAAATTCCTCAACTTAATTTTGTGTTCACAAATTCAAAATTTTCTGAATATATTCTGCTTCTTCTGTCTTCACTTGAGTTCCTTAATTCAGCTATTATATTTTTTCCACCTGGTATTTTTACTTGGTTCTTTTAAAAATGGTTGTATTTACTTCATGTTAACAATATACAGCAATCTCTCTTTGATAGTATATGTTATGCTTATTTTAATTTTTAATTAATTAATTAATGATTTTTTGAGACAGGATCTCACTCTGTTGTCCAGGTTGAAGTGCAGGGGGATAATCTTGGCTCCCTATAACCTCTGCCTCCCAGGTTCAAGTGAGTCTTCTGCCTCAGCCTCCTGAGTAGCTGGGATTATAGGCATGTGCCACCATGCCCAGCTGATTTTTATATTTTGGGTAGAGATGGGGTTTTCCACGTTGGCCAGGCTGATCTTGAACTCCTGACCTTAAATGTTTCTCCTGCCTTGGCCTCCCAAAGTGCTGGGATTACAGGTGTGAGCCACCACGCCTGGCCTATTTTAATTTTGTATCATCTATCCCATCTAGTAGGATTGATGAAGTTTATTATCTTTCTTTTAGTTGTTGCATTCCTCAGTTATCTGGTATTTTTCACTGTTATTTCACTTTGCCATGTAGGTGTCAGCTATTTGACAGGACATTTGACGTAGAAGGAAGAAGCCTAATCTCAGCCTCTCCCTGAGGTCATTCCTGTTGATTTTAAGGAGGATGAGGGGAGTCAATGGATCAGAGTCTGGATTTGACCATTGCTGGTTGTTGCCTCTTCATAAGGCGACTCTGCCCCCATGATCTAAGTCCTCATAGCTCTGTCCCACGTACTGGTTGGGGTTTTGTTGTTTTCTTTTTCCGGAGGTGTTGTACTCGCCTGATGGGAAGGCAGAAGGAGGAGGCAGAGGCACCCCTTTCTGGCCCTGTCCACCCCTCCCCCTAGCAGCAGGCTTCCAGAGTCATACAGTGAACATGCCACCCCGCTACTGACTTGGAACTCAATTTTTCTATCTCTCAATAATGTTGGGGCGGCCAAAATCATTTAAAAATTTTTCTCTATTTTGAATCTCTCCCTGAAAGGGAAGTTGGCCAACTACAAACCACCATTTAGAGCCTGAGTCGACTGCTCCCAGCCTCAGCTGGGTCTGTGCAGTTTATCCCCTTAGTAGAGGCCCCTCCTTTCGAGGTCAAGTATTTATTGGTCATCTCTGATTTCCCTGGCTCTTCGAACTGTCATACCTTCTTTGTCTTTCCTCTGCTTCCTTCTCGTTTGTTGTTGACACCAGTAAGGTCATTTTACTCGGTGCTTTGGCCTCATCCTCTGATATTTTGGAGTTCATAGAGGTACCTTGATACCTGGTTTTGTTCAAGATGCTATCTGCAGGTGGTTTTGCTTGTTGGTTTTGTTTGCCGTCTTAATTGCTGTGTCTCTTTTTGTGGAGGGGGGTCAGGGAGGTGAAAAAAAAAACACACCACCTAGATACAAGTCCTTAGGCATTTATCCAAACCCACAGAATGTGCATCACCAAGAGTGAACCCCAATTTAAACTACAGGCTTTGCGGGATAATGATGTGCCTAGGTAGGCTCATCAGTTGTAACAAATGCACCAATCTGATGGGGGATGTTGATCATGTGAGAGGCTGTCCATGCGTAGGGTTTGGGCAAAAGAGAAAGCAAGGAAACTTTATGTCTCCACTGTGTCTCCTTATGCAACCTTTTTCTTCGTTCATGCACAGGCCTCTCTCTTTTGGAGAACAGCCAAGACTCCTTTCTGTCTCTTCCTTCAGGATGTTTCCCTAACCCCAAATACCCCTGGCTCTTCCCTCTGACTATCCTAGTCTTCACCATTCACCAGGGACCAGTTCAAGTCTTGCCTCCTCTAAGACGTCCCCTCTTTTCCCTCTCCTTCAACATCTCATCACTAGAAACAGTTACATATATAGATCACTTGAATTTAAATGCCAGGCACTGCTAAATGCTCTGTCTGTATTTTCCCATTTAATCCTCACAACAAACCTACCAGGTCCTACAATTACCATCCCATTTTATAGGTAAGAAAACTGAAACTTAGGTGAAACACAACATGCACAAGGTAATGGTCAGTGGCAGAATTGCGACGTAAACTGAGATGACTGTGTCACTGTGTCTTCAGAGACCACCTTGTCAATCATTTTGTTACACAGCATCTCACAGATGGCTGCCATTAACTTTTCTGATGCACGTCCTTCCAGATACTTCTTTTTCTTTCTAAATATACAAATATATGTGTTCTTTTTCTCTCTCTCTCTTTGAGACAGAAAAAGTTATTTTGCATACATTTTATGTAAAATTAACATAATTTTTTCCCCCGATTCTTAAAGTTTATTAGCTACAGAACCAAAAACAATCCTGTATTTGCCTTCCACCTAGATTTTAAATTCCTTGGTGGCCTCTTGTTTCTGGATATCCCCCTTCACTTCTATTAATACATCACTGAGCACTCAGAAGTTACTTTAGAAATGCTCACTGATGAACTGAAATAAGAAAGGACAAAACAAAAAAAGGCAAATTTTCACATAGGTTATAATAGGTTGTTACAAAGGCAAAGGCCTAGGGGCTAGGAGAAATGACTCTTATCTCTCTCTGATCTGTCACTTCTAGGTGACTTTGGACAAAGTACTTAGATGGGAAAGGTTAAGAAATGAACCTCCTGTCTCCACAGCTGTGAAGGAAGACCAGGCATATTTGTCACGGTCATCAACCCACCTCCTGGGGAGGGAGGTTTGGAGGAGAAGGAAGATAACATCTATCAATTGCTCAGAGCTCCCTGCAGAAGCCAGACCACACGTGTACCAAGGATAATTGCTGCGGGGAGGGAGCGGGAACAGGAGAGCCGGTCCTTGTGCTCACCCAGCAGGATGTGAAAAATTCAGCTGGGTTCTTTTTATAGTTTCAATCATCCCTGGTAATGAAGATTCTGCAATTAGAACTCAGCTGGCAGTTGTGTTGGGGATGTGTGAGGCAGAACAGAATCCTGGGTCTGCAGGAGGGCAGGACTGTTTGTCAGGACGACTTCAAGGCGCCCCTGGAAACAAGTGATGTGATGTCAGGGCGAGAGCTATTTTTACAGACCAGTTTCTAGCCATGATCACTCCTTAAGCAAGTTCCACTTAGGCATTACAACTTTAACATTTTATTTAGGCTAATTCAGTTCTCAATTATCTGTACCAAAGGAGGGGAGTACCGACACAGATATTAGAAAACAGTGACGCCTCATTTATTCGGGTCACCACTAATATGGAATTTGTAATAATTTCACTCGGACTTGATTGGGGTTTGCCTGTATATGTTTTGTGAAGAGATCATTTGTTGAAAAATATTCAAAGTGGATTAGCCTACATACAAGGTAAACTGCTTTCAAATACTTAAGCAGAATAGTAAGTAAACTTTTGTTGGGCACTTACTATGTGCTAGGGACTGTGCTAAACCCTTCACATGTTAGCCATAATCCATTCAGTCACCTTACTAGACAGACACGATGATGAACCCCCTTTTGTAGGTAATGAGGTGGGCCTCCTGTCCAAGGTCACATAGCTAATAAGTGGCAGTCTACAGCTCTAACCCAGCTAGACCTGACTAAGCCACTTCTGCTCTCAGGCATGAAGCAATAAGTTGGTTACAAACCAGGCTGCTCTCATCACAGAACAACTCTGGTCATGTCTTGCATGGCGTAACTGTTAGCAGTTAGGGCTGTCATCACCGATTTTTAAAAATCTTTGCAGTAAGGGATGAAAGTGTCAGTTTGTTGCTCAATTTCTCATTCCCTGCTTATGTATGTACCTCCTGGTTCCTTCTCTATTGAATTTAAAACTCTCGATAAAACTCCTACACTGCCAACCATTCCACCTCCCTAAATTGTATTATAAAAACAGCAAGCACATCAGCTCAAATTGACGTTTCCATCCTGACAAACGTATCTGCTGAGCTACAGGCTGCAGTTTGCTGCTAGAGTCATGTCTTTTTGTGGGCTAGGTACATACTTCCTGTTCCTTCCTCAGGTAGAGACTCTGGGATCACATGTAGCATGCAGACTGCCACAGGCAGGGCAGTAGAGACCCCACAAAAATAAGAGAAGCAGAAAGAAAGAAAACATACTGTTCCTTAATGCTCTCATAGTGATAGAATGCAATCATCTATTTTATACTTTTCAGAGAAGAGGTCCATTCATGAATGGATATGGATAGACCCTTTCATAAATGCATAAGCTAAATCCTTACATGTAAGAGCAGTATGGCTTTGTGAATATATATTATTCTGATAAAATGTGCCAATATTCTAAGTCAGGCATAACCATTATAAAAGATGAGTAAACACACACACACACCAGTGATTATAATTAATATATTAGAAACCTGTATCCTCCCGGTACTCTAAGCCTTTAAGTCAACAGTCAAAATGTGAAGTTTCATTTATGTTTGTAGTTGTGACAATGAAGCAAGCTGAAATAACGGTATGTAGTGCCAGCAATGTACAGATCAATAAGCTGGTCATATTTCCCTTCAAAGACTGGAGCAGCAAAGAAAGTAAGTTGAAGCTGACAGACATTCAAGTGGCTACAACTAAATAAGAGAAGGTTTTGGGTGCTTCGTAAAATCAATTTCACTAACAGCATATCCATGCACACACGACTTTTATAAAAGATAAGAAAAAAGTTTGAAGAAAGCATACTTTGGCCTTAGGTTGAATGTTAGTTTTGAGGAAAGACTACTACGTTAAAACAGAAAGGAAAAACCTAAATATGGTTTTAAATATAGCCCCATCCAGACAGATTGTCCCAAATCATTTTTTTTTAAATCTCTGGTCAATTAATTGCTGGTAGATTTTCTCACTTCAGCCCTACAACAATTAGTAGATACGAAACAGAATATGAGTTAATTTTAATTCAAGTAAATCTACGGTGGTAAAATCTATATGAAAAAGAATCATCAATGACATTCCAAGGACAACTTCCCAAAGCCCTAATTTTGTGATCATCTGCTGTTTTGAATGATATGTGCCAAAGCCCACTGTCCTTTGTATGGATGATCAGCGCTGCCTGGCCATAAACTCTGCATGATAAATACCAGCAGGCACACATGCAGAAGCTGGGGCGGCAGGAGCACCTTCGCATGATTCGCTTTGGGTAAATTGGGAGGGCTGCTTGGTTTCAGGCCCGGGCTGGGCATGGCAGTGGATGGGCCTGGAGTTTCACTGACTCCTGGGCTAAGCGTGGGAAGGCAGGATGAGGGATGAGCTGAAGAGGTAAACTGAAGGGGGTAGGTGAGAAGCAAGAACCAAATCAAACTGTAGCGGAAATAAAGGGTGGATGGCAGGGAAAGGTAGAGGAAAGAGCTGTGCAGAGCCGCCAGCCCATATGGTGGCATTTTGGGGAATTAAAAAAAGATGTGCCTCTGAGTGGATGAGCACACTGACAGGGTTCACAGCCAGACAAGCATGCTTCAGGCTGCATTCTGCCCCGTGGCTAGGAGCTTGTGTTCAGAATGCAGCCTGCATAACCGCAGAAGGTATCCCGGAGTCAAGACGAAGGGCCTGGAAAGTCCTCTGAAGGATGGTCAGAAAGGCTTTGGAAAAATGTTACAAAAGTAAAATTAACATCAATACATACTTAGCATTAAAAAACATAGAAAGAGGCCGGGTGCGGTGGCTCATGCCTGTAATCCCAGCACTTTGGGAGGCTGAGGAGGGTGGATCATGAGGTCAGGAGCTCGAGACCAGCCTGACCAATATGGTGAAAGCCCAGCTCTACTACAAACACAAAAATTAGCTCGGCGTGGTGGCACGCACCTGCAGCCCCAGCTACTCGGGAGGCTGAGGCAGGAGAATCACTTGAACCCGGGAGGCGGGGGTTGCAGTGAGATGAGATCGCACCACTGCACTCCAGCCCATGACAGAGCAAGACTCCGTCTCAAGAAAAAAAAAAAAAAAAAAAAAAAAAAAAAAAAAAAAAAAAAAAAAAAAAAATATATATATATATATATATATACAGAAAGAAATAAAAGAAGCTCTATATCCACAAAAGCAACCACTCTTGATACTTCCCTGAATATTCTGGAAACAAATTTTGTCTAGCATAAAATGGTCTGCATAACATTTATATACTAGTAAATATATAGAGATATATACATTTACAAATAATTTTATATTTATCTATAAAGTGTTCCTATGATACATACTTCCTGTACCTTACCCTTTTCACTTAATATATTTTGAAGTGATTTCATACAGTGTATGTTAATCCATGGATTGCTTTCTACTGGATATGTGGTATCCCACGACATGGATATACTCTGGTTTAATCAGTCTTTTGTTATTGGATGTTTAGATTCTTTCTGATCTCACACTATTGTGACACTTCAGCAAATGTCCTTTGTATCTCTCAGTATACTGGTAAGTAAGGAGAATGAAGTGGAACCACAGTGTTATGCCCAGTTCAGGCTACAGTGAGCGAAGAGCCATGATGGGAACTTGAGAAGTCTCTTGCCTTCAACAAATTTGCCTTACTTATGGCGGCTGATGCCAGATGGGCTCTGGGGGTGAAATGGCAGGGTGGTGCATTGGGAAACACGTGTCTTGCTTATTGTGGGTCTGACATAACAGCAGCTCTCCTTTTGAAGGGACCCATAGAGTGATCCACGAGCTCACCTCTGCAGTGCCTGCTGTCAGACCCTCTGCTCTGCACCACTGGATGGGTTACGAAGCAGGTAAAGTCCCTGAACAGCGCTCTGAGAAAACAGGCCTTGAGTGGCAGCTGTGAATCCAGCGTGGCTCACTTGGCAAACTTTTTTCCAAGAGAATGGACCTTCTGAGAATTCCTCTGATGTTGCGGTTACAATCCATTTCAGAACTCCTGTGCTCAACTTATACTTCCCCTGGCGAGCTCAGTGGGCTGAGTTATGCTGAATTTTATGTGGCCCTGCTTCCAGATTTTCTAAAATGGGAAATTGAGGAAGAAGTTACGTTAATGACCTTCCTTCTTCCCGAAATTTCAATCAAATGATAGGAAAGCAATCTGCATAGTAATGACCGCACCCCTCCAAGAGAATCCCTGTGCCCCAGCCAAGAGAAAAACATGGAAGCCATATCTATAATGAAATTCAGAACCATTCGCTTCTAAGTCACAGGGAGGTTCATTCAGCCTGTGCAGTCACCATCAGAAGTAGCATGATATACTGGTCACTGGGACAGCTCGCGTCGTTCTTTTCAATATTGAAGGGCAATAGAAAATAAACTGTCACCTGGACAAGGCTTGTGCTGACAGGGACCTTCATCTGGGACTACTCGTTAAGGACTTTATGAAGGTGCCACTGACCATTCCGGACTGTGAAGGGAAGCCTTGCCGTTTTCAGCATCCAGCTAGAAAATATAATGGCCCGAGTCCTTGCCCTAAATTCTCAAACCAAAGGATTACAAAACTAAAGGATGCTAACGGTGCTAACAGATCACACTTTGGAGGAGTTAGAGTTGTTTGAGAAAGGAGAGAAGTACACATTTCTAACCTTTCGATGTCTACCCATAGACTTCCACTGATACCTCTGCTAGCCGGAATGCGGTGCGGGTGCTATTTACTCTCATGACCTCGTGTGACATTTCTCATGCTTTCATTGATTGCTCCCGTGAAATTACATGAAGTCTTTACTTTCTGTGATTAAATATAATTAACTTCTCAAGGTGAAATAAATCTGCACTCAATCCTCAGGGCTCTGATGGCAACCAGTGAGCCACCACCTGGTGTCTACAACCCGCTGGCATACAGCAAGATTCCTCGTTCTCCCTAGGAGCCCTCCTTGTCTCTCCACTGCTGAGTTATCTCCAGTTCTTCCCAAGCCAGCAAGAAGCGGAGGCCTTGGCCATTGCATATGCCCATTGTCCAGCTGGGCATTTCAAAAAAGAGGCAAGTTTTAGTCCTTTTCTGTTTACTCTTGACAAGCGTTCCAGTCCCAGCATGATTTCAGAGAACGGCTTTCTTCCTAGAGTTCCCACACAACTCTTGTCTGTGTTGAGCTTGAGGTTCTCCTTGGTCCTTGTGCAGGGCCTTGTGATGGGTGTCATGTGTGAGCTGGACCTGTGTGGAAATGCTGAGTGAGAGGCATTGAATGACACCGGTGATTCCAGTGAACTAAGACGTCTACACTATAAACTACTGCTGCTGGATGGCATGCACTTCAGCGCTGGATTTGACCCTGTATTATTTGTTTCATTGCCTTGGGGTGTGTGTGTGTGTGTGTGTGTGTGTGTGTGTGTGTGTGTAAGTCAGCATACCCATCCCTGTGTCCTTTCCAGAGAGTTGGGCTGTTTCCAAACTGTTACATGCTGTATTAATTTCCTGTGGCTGCTATAACACATTACCACAAATTTGGTGACATAAAGCAATAGCAATTTAATCTCTTTCCGTTCTGGAGGCCAGAAGTCTGAAATCGGCACCACTAGGGCAAAATCACGACGCTGGCACGGCCGCACTCCCTCCGAACGCTCTAGGGGAGAATCCACTCTTCACCTCTTCCAGTTTCTGGCAGCTTCCAGGACTCTTTGGCTTGGTGGCTGCATTGCTCCCATCTTCAAGGCCGGCATCTTCAAATCTCTCTTTGCTGCGTTCTTACATGGTCTTCTCTCTGTGTATGTCTAGTATCCCACTGCCTCTCTATTTTTTTTTTTTTTTTTTTTTTGAGATAAAGTTTCTCTCCGTCTCCAGGCAGGAGTGCAGCGGTGCGATCTTGGCTCACTGCAACCTCTGCCTCTCAGATTCAAGCGATTCTCCTGTCTCAGCCTCCCAAGCAGCTGGGACTACAGGCGCACACCACCATGCCCGGCTAATTTTTGTATTTTTAATAGAGACGGGGTTTGACCATGTTGGCCACGATGATCTCGATCTCTTGACCTCATGATCTGCCTGCCTCAGCCTCCCAAAGTGCTGGGATTACAAGTGTGAGCCCCTTCACCCTGCCTGCCTCTCTATTTTAAGGATGCATGTGATTGCATTTTGGGACCACCCAGATAATCCCGAATAATGTTCTCATCTCAAAATCCTTAACTTAATTATATCTGCAAAGACCCTTTTCCCAAATATATTAACACTAACATATTTGAAAATTAAAGTTAATCATAGAGAGTAAGACCTGATGTCTTTGGGGACTACTACGCAGCCCATTACACATGCTTCCTCTGTATAGTTCCCATATTGCTCTGCATGCACAATCGACACTTTATAGATTCTGCTTTGATTCAATAAATATTTATTGGAATGAACCTCAGAAGTCTGAAAGATTAGCCTATGTGAACTCATTGGCCAGGTACCTCCCACCCACCAGATTTTCTACTTTGGTTTTTTGATTTTTGTTTTTTTGGGGTTTTCTTGAGATGGAGTCTCACTTTGCGGCCCATGCTGGAGTACAGTAGCACCGTCTCGGCTTATTGCAACCCTCGCCTCTTGGGTTCAAGTGATTCTCCTGCCTCAGCCACTCAAGTATTGGGATTACAGGCACACACCACCACGCCCGGCTAAGTTTTGTGTTTTTAGTAGAGACAGGGTTTCACCATCTTGGCCAGGTTGGTCTCAAACTCCTGACCTCAAATGATCTGCCCACCTCAGCCTCTCAAAGTGCTGGGACTACAAGCGTGAATCACCGCACCCAGCCCAGATTTCCCACTTTGGGAGGAAGAAAATCACCTGTGTTTCGTGTTAGATACCGTACCAGGCTTTCTCCGTACTCTGACTCACTGAGTTCCCACTCTAACTTGTGCTACCTACGGGAGCAACCCCCAAAGAAGGAATGGAAAGAGAATGAGGTAACCAAGTATGACATGGTAAAAGTCCCATAAAACTGCACACCTCAACCATACCGCGGCTTTCTGTTGAAACTGCTCTCTGTAACCCTGATGCGACAGGCAAGCAGTCCAAACGCACGCCATCTTGGCCCCTGTGACTTGTGATAAGTAACTAAGGTCTGTAATTTCCACCCTACCCAGGCAATGTGTAAACTAACGCTTATCTTGACTTTTGTGAACCAATTAAGTAACAACCCAGAATCTTCGAAGCCCTTCACCCTCACCCCTGCCCAGGAGGTGGTTTATGGGCATAAAAGGTCTTCACACCCTCCTTTCGGGGCCACGGGTTGGAGAGACGTGAGTCCTCCGTGGCCGCAGGCGATAAAGACCCTGCAATTTGACATACTTTTACCTTGATGTTGACTTTCTGTGCTCGCTCTGGTACAACACAAGTAGAAGAGGAAGTAGAAAAGTAGTTTTTACAGTATTTTTCTTTTGCTCAAAAGATAAACGATGAAATTGGAGCCATAGGGAAATGGACTAGAACATTGATTGACATTCCTTCTGCTCATCTGCCCATCAAATCCTATGAACATGAAAAAGTAAGTCCCATGGATACAGGAACCTCGGAACATAATGGTCATGGGCATACAGCACATGTCTGGAATTAGGCCCTGGACAGTCAGATTTCTTCTCAATGACCAATCGTGAATTCCAATTTTCTTTTGAATCTGTGACCACTTCGGTATCTTCAGACTTTTTTCATGTAATTGATTTTTCATGAATTAACAGAACACACCTAGTCTCTTACCCAGAAGGCTGTACTGGCTTTGAATTTTCTATATATCAAAAAATCCAAGAGGAATCTGAAGTTTGGGACTGGAAGAAGAAAATGTTTTGATTCAGGAGCAGGTTAGACTAACAAGAATGTAGAATTACAGGATACCCAAGGGCCTGGAAAGTGAACACAGAGAGGGAAGAGGAGAGTAATATTCTACCTAAGGATGCTGGTTAATTGATTTCAATGGTTACAAAGATAAACATTCAGACTGTAAGAGGTAAAGCTTAAGCAGCCGAGCAGGGAAGACTGTTAAAATGTACACTTTGAATGAAGAGACCCGGCAAACAGGCTTTGTGTGAGCAACATGGCTGTGTATTCACCTGGGTGCACGTGGGCTGAGGCCGAAAGGGCGTTAGTGAAGGGCAGTGGGATAGGAGTTGGTTTTATGGGTTTGGGCAAATCTTTTGAGGAGAGGGCAGGGGTGTTACGGGGTAAGATTAGTTACAGTGGTGGGGGTCAGGGCAAGGAGCATACATTACCATAAGTTCAGTAGTTGAGACGGCGGGTGGGGCGAGGAGTATTCGTGTTATCATAATAACAGTTGAGACGCAGGGTGGGGTGAGGAGTATTCGTGTTATCATAATAACAGTTGAGACAGTGGGTGGGGTGAGGGGAAGGTTATGTCGGGAGAAGCTCCACGAGGCCATCAGGGATAATGGGGAACGCAGGTCGGGGACGGGGAGTGGTGATCAGCAGAGGCAGGCAGGACTTTAGACTTTCTGGGTCCAGGCTTGCAAATGGAGGCCTGACAACGTCTATTGTCTGTTCTTCTTCAGTTTTAAGCATAATTACCATCCATAATAAAAGACTCCCTCAATAGCTTCATAGAATGTTTCCTCCTCTTCCTGGTCTGGTGGGAAGCCCAATACCCTTCTGACATATACTCTGATTACAGCCTCCTGAATAGAGGCTGAGAATTTTTTAGTCCTATATACCAAAGAGGGGGAAGGTGGGAGTCAGCATTCTTCCAGGCCCCCTGCTGCTTTTAGACCAGCACAGCTCATATTCATGCCACCCAGCTACTTTGTTCTCTGCACTGCTTTATCACTAACCCCACCAACATCTTAAGTTCCTCCTCTCTTCCCAAACTCTGCCATCTTCCTAGATGACATCCATGTGGAAAATTCATCTTAGATCTCATTATGCCACTGACTCTATTCTCACCAAAGTCACCTGTGACCTAGTTATTAAACCCAACAGAGACTCCTCAGTCTTTAGCTTGCTTTCTGTATCTCTGGCATTTGGCTTTTTGGGGCCATTTCCTCCTCCTAAAGTCTCTACCCCTAGTTTCTACTGCTCTCCACTAGATCTTCTCTCTCTGAATGCTCCTTCTTTACCTCCTTCATGAGCTTTCTGTAAGTCTTGACAATTCCCTAAGGTTCTCTCCTCAGATTGTTTTTTTTTTAGAGACGGTGTTTCACCATGTTGGACAGGCTGGTCTCGAACTTCTGACCTCAAGCAATCCACCCGCCTCGGCCTCCCAAAGTGCTGGAATTAAAGGCGTGAGCCACCTTGCCCAGCCAGATTGCTTTTTTCTTCTCTGTGTATGATCTCATTGACTTCCATGATTTCATTTACTATCAATACACTGATGACTCCCAGATATTCCTCTCCAGCTCAGTGTGCTACCCTGAGCCCCAGACCCATATATACAACTATTAACTGAACATTTTCACCTGCATATTCTTCCAACACTTCCATTTCAACATATTCAAACTGAACTCACTACTTACCACTCCAAGCTAGATCCAATCTTACATTTTTATCTTTTTAATTTCATTGATTTATGTATAACTGTTAGCATCATTACGAACTTTTGTTTTTCGGAGATGAATTCTCACTATTTTCTGAGGCTGGAGTGCAGTGGCTCTTCACAGGCACAATCATAGCGTACTGAGGCTTGGAATTCTTAGACTCAAGCAATCCTCCTGCTTCAGCCTCCCAAGTAGCTGGGACTACAGGCACACAGCACTGTATTCACCTGACACTATAAACTTTTGAATTCATTATTCTTGTTATTTTTAAAATAAACTTTGGGCTGGGTGCAGTGGCTCACGCCTGTAATTCCAACACTTTGGGAGGCTGAAGCAGGTGGATCACCTGAGGTCAGGAGTTCAAGACCAGCCTGGCCAACATGGCGAAACCAGATGCCTACTAAAAACTACAAAAAGTAAGGGCCGAGCACAGTGGCTCACACCAGTAATCCCAGCACTTTGGGAGGCCAAGCGGGCGGATCACCTAGGATAGGGAGATAGGGACCAGCCTGACTAACATGGAGAAACGCTGTCTCCACTAAAAATACAAAAATTAGCTGGGCATGGTGGCGCACGCCTGTAGTCCCAGCTACTCGGAAGGCTGAGGCAGGAGAATCACTTGAACCCAGGAGGCGGAGGTTGCAGTGAGCCGAGATCACACCACTGCACTCCAACCTGGGCAACAAGAGGAAGACTCTGTCTCCAGAAAAAAAAAAAAACACAAAAATTAGCCGGGCATGGTGGCGGGTGCCCGTAATCCCAGCTACTTAGGAGGCTGAGGGAGGGAGAATTGCTTGAACCTGGGAGGCAGAGGTTGCAGTGAGCCAAGATCACGCCACTGCACTCCAGCCTGGCCCGCAGAGTGAGACTCTGTCTCAAAAATAAATAAATAAAATAAAATAAACTTTGTTTTGAATTGTAAAATACAGAAAAATTCACACATCCTAAATGTACGGCTTGATGAATTATCACCAAATAAACATACCCATGCAATCATCCAGGTATAGAAGTACAACATACATTAGCATCTGGAAGGCCTACTTGGCATGCTTTTCCAATCACAAACTGCCTCCCCTCCTGAAGGGTAACCAAGATCTTGGTACCTCGCATCATAATCCAGTCTTGTCTATTTCTTAAGTTTATTGAAATGGCACCTTAGAGTAAGTATTCTTTTGTGTTTGGCTTCCCCACCCACCCCCCGACCCCCAGATAAAGTCTTGCTGTGTCGCCAGGCTGGAGTTCAGTGGCGCTATGTCGGCTCACTGCAACCTCCACCTCCCAGGTTCAAGCAATTCTCCTGCCTCAGCCTCCCTAGTAGCTGGGACTACAGCCATGCACCACCACGCCCAGCTAATTTCTGTATTTGTAGTAGAGACGGGGTTTCACCTTGTTGGCCAGGATGGTCTCAGTCTCCTCACCTCCTGATAAGCCTGTCTCGGCCTCCCAAAGTGTTGGGATTGCAGGTGTGAGCCATCGCGCCATGTTTTGCTCCTTTTACTTAACATTACATTTGCGAGATCCATCTAAGTAATGATTCTAGTGTAGTGCATTTATTTTTATTCTTACATTGTAGTCCATTCTGTGAATATGTAATCATTTGTTTGTACATTCTGCAACTGATGGACATTTGGGCTGTCACAAGTTTGGAAATACCATGAGTGTTATTTTGAGCATTCTAGTATGCCTTTTGGCACATACACCTCTGCAAGCTTTTGTCCTTGGAGCTGCCATTTTCAATGCTTTAATTAATGACTCATCAAATGCATGAATCATGCACCACATTGGATAGCAAAGGAAAAATTCAAGAAACTCTTGGTATGTTGTAATAATTGGCCTAAAACTAATAAAGTTGAATTTAACAGGGATAAATGTAAAATTTTATATTTTGCTTTAACAAATGTATTATTGCACACAATATTTATTAGTTAAAACCAAAAAAAAGTCTAAATACCCAGTAATATGGAATGGTTAAGCAGATATTATTTATCTTCTTAATGCCATGCTAAACTGTATCCCAAAATAAGATTTTGAAAGTTATTTAAGCTCAAGAAAAAGATGAAAGATTTCTGATAAAAACATAAAAAAGAATGTGTATATAAGCATATGATTATAACATATGCGTACATGGCAAAACTTTGAAAAATAGAAAAAAGTGCTAGAATGGTGAAATGAGAAATTAAATTTACTTGCAAAATTATCTTTAATATATTATTTCAGTGAAAATATTTAAAAATTATTAGACTTGTATGGGACATGTGTGGCTAAGGACAAGGAAGCAGAGATGTGAAAATGAAGTACCTCACTCCTCTAAGCTCATGTAAGGATAATAATACTCCCAGCTCATACATTATTATGAAGCTTAAAAGTTATAAGGGCCCAACAAACATTAAAAAAGCCCTGGCTGCTGACACTAGGAAGGATGCGAAGGGCAGTACGAGAGTGATATGGGAAGGGTCCATGAATTAAACAGCATGGGGAAAATGTGGGGAGCACGTTTATGATAGAAACTTTTCTCTTCCTAGCCAAAGCGAAGCAAACCAGCATACAAACCCCTCCATTACGTGAAAGTTGTGGGGAAGACAGGGAGGATGCAAAACAGCGTCGTCACAATGGTGTGGAGGTGATAGTGCAAGGTAGACATGATTGCGATTCCTTCTGGAGCAGCTATGGCAGCTGGGGAGCAAGTCAGTTGCCCAGGCCCAGTGAAAAATGGGCCTGCTGGGATGAGGGATGTGCTGCAGTGCAGGCTCTGATGATTGGCACTCTCCATCTGTCCCTTAAGTTTCCCCTCCAATGACTATGCCTTTGTAGAGTTGCACATGCACCCCTAGATAGGGGTTCTGGGAGACTTTTAGCTTTGATGATTTGAAACCTATAGATTTAATGTTTGTTGTATATTTTCTCTATAACTAAATCCCTCTCTACAAATTATACCAACAGAATATATAACGAGGTTGGGCAAGCCACCACTTTCCCCATTTAGTAGCAAGTTGCATAAGTGCTTGTTCTAGGGTGGTGATCATCCTTAGGCTGGTGACCTTCAACCCCACTTTAGAGAGCTCTGTGACTTTGAACTTGAGCAGTCCTACCCTTTATCTGACTCTGTCCATTGCATCCACAGTGTACTTACTATTGAGTGCAAGTGTGTGTAAAATACAACAGACATACAGAAAGGTTTTTTTTTTTTAAAAAAAAAAATAACGAGTTAACAATCTGTAAAACAAACCTCTGTATAATCTACCTGTGTCAAGACATAAAACATTACTAATAGCTGTAAAAACCTTTTCCTGATTGTAACCTATAACTCTCACTAAAAGTAAATACTCTCTTGATTTTTACAGTATTTACCTTCTTCTTATTCTTTGATAGTTTTAGTCCTAAAACTTGTTTAATTTTGTCTTTTAAACAATTGTATATCAAGCCAGGCTGGGTGACATGTGCCTATAATCCCAGCTACTCCAGAGGCTGAGGTGAAATGACTGCAAGAGCACAGGAATTCAAGATTAGCCTAGGCAACATGGCGAAATTCAGTCTCAAAACAAAAATTGTGTATAAATTACATTATACAGTATATATTCCATATTATTTGGCTCCTTTCACATAATATTGTGTCTTAAAGATTCATCCTTTATGTGTCATGTAGCTGTATTTTTTCCTTATTTCTCATAATCTAGTATTTTGTAGTACGAATACATTGTAATTTGTTATTTATTTCACTCTTGAAAGACATTTGGGTTGTTTCCAGTTGGAGTTATTATTCAGTACTGCTATGAATATTTTTAAACATGTATACTGGTACACATAAGCATATGCTTTATGAGGGTATATAACTTGGAGGTGAATTGCTATGTCATAAATTATGCATATCTTATACTTTATTTGATAATGTCAATCTGTTTGCTATAGTAATTGTGCCAATTTGCACTTCCATCAGCAACATTTCAGAGTTCTTGATGTTTTACAACCTTGTAAGCTTGGTTGGATACTCTAGTGAGGGACAATGGTGTATCAGTGTGGCTTTAGTGTACATTTCCCTGCTGACTAATGATGTTGAGCATTAATGCTCATTTCATATTTGTTTTCTGTCAAATTTTCTGTCCACTTTTTTGTATTGTGTTATCTGTTTTTGTTTTCTTTTGATTGGCAGGTTTGTAGGAATTCTTTATATATCTTAGGTATGAGCCCCTGAGCCCTTTGTTGGTTATACACATTGAAAAATGTTGTTTCACTTTGAGGCTTGCTTTTTGCATCCTTTAGTTGTGCACTTTAATAAACAAAAGTTCTTAAATTTAATCTAGTCAACTTTTTCCAACTATTTTAAGTGCTTTGAGGATCTTGTTTAAGAAATCTTTCCTAACCCAGAGTTCATAAAGATATTATCCTATGTTATCTGCTAAAAGTTTTATTGTTTTACTTTTCCCATTTGATCTTTAATTCATCTAGGAATGATTTTTGTATATAATGTGAGGTAAGTTTACTGACCAATTTTTGAAGGATTCTTTTATCTTTAGGTGAAGTTGACCTTCTGCTGTCCTGATTCTACTCCTAAATTTGAGGCTAATCAAGGTGGTAGGTCTCCTAAACCCCTGACAGAGAAGTGATCTACTAGATCTTCAGAATATCGTAAAGAATATATACATCTCATTTATACATACAGCACATATACGCATTCATACATAATCATAGTTATCTATCAAGAATTGAAAGAGGTATCCTTTTACAAGGAGAAAGAGATATAATGGTAAGTGTGACTATGTTTTTAAAAGAAGGCATAAGATAAGAAATCTGAAGGACTGGTTATTAACAGAGAAGTTAAGGATTTAATTCATTAATTAATTAATTTTTGAGACTGAGTCTTGCTCTGTTGCCCAGGCTGGAGTGCAGTGGCATGATCTTGGCTCACTGCAACCTCCACCTCCCAAGTTCAAGGGATTCTCCTGCCTCAGACTCCGAGTAGCTGGGATTACAGTCACCTGCCACCACGCCCAGGTAGTTTTTGTATTTTTAGTAGAGATGGGGTTACACCATGTTGGCCAGGCTGGTCTCGAATTCCTGACCTCAAGTGATCTGCCTGCCTTGGCCTCCCAAAGTGCTGGGAGTACAGGGGTGAGTCACCACACCCAGCCAGGAGTTAGGGATTTAATAATTGGTAGGTATAGTGGACATTTATTGTTCATCCTGTCCAGAATAATATCTCTCTGCTTAAAGCCTTACTAACATGTACACTTCATGAGATCAGGGCCTTATCTGTCTTGCTCATCACTCTGTATTCTTCACATTTAGCACAGTGCCTGGCATAGTAGTAATGCTCAACCAGCATTTATTGAATGAATGAATGAAATACTCCTACCATCATGATTCAAATAGAAGATATCATCTTTTTATAGACTGCCCGAACAGCCTTAATGATAATAACAATAACTTGGTTGCATGCTTACTATGTGCTAGGCAAGATGTTAAATGATTCAAATTTATCATCTAATTTATTGCTTGCAACCATCTTACAAGATAGGAGTGCTTATTACTCCTATTTTACAGATGAAGAAACCAAAGGCACAGAAGAGTTAAAGAACTTCTCTAAGGTATAGCTAGTAAGTGCAGGAGTTAGAACTTGAAATCAAATTGTCAGACCATAGAGCACATGCTCTTAATCATTCCATTCAATTGCCACAGTGATTGATCTAAGCATGACCTCCTAACCCTCCAAGCTGAACCAGTAATGAGAATAGCTAATGACTATTTATACTTGCCTTCTGATCAGGTACTATATAAAATCGTTTACATATTTTTATCTCATTTAATCATGGTATAAAACCTGTAAACTATTATTGTCCCCATTTTACAGATAAGGAAACAGAGGTAAAAGAGCTTAAGTAACTTGCTCAAGACCGTTTAGCTAGTAGGCAGGGGAGTCAGTGTTTGGTCTCAAGCAGTTTGACTTCAGAACCCCTGCTGTTACCTGCCAGGCTATCTGCCTCTATGAAGACCTATGTCCCTTACCTCAGAAAGCTACATCTTGAACAAGCAAGGCCAATCAGAGCCCTTCTCTGGAACCTTTGAACTTGAGACCATTCCTTTCTAGTAGGAAAGATGTGAAACTATGAGCCCAGGACAGCTACCACCGCCCTGAGGGGGTAGATTGTATCTGCAGTGGAAGAGTGAAGCTGACTGACCAAGAGAAACACACAAGAGATGAAGGTGATCATCTCAACGGCTTGTCCACTCACCCTGCCCCGCAGCTCTTCCTTTTGTTAGGTGAGCCTTCCCATAAATTACTCTCCACCTCCCTTTTATTCTGCCTAAACTAGTTCAAGTTGGGTTCTTGTCACTAGCAACCAGAATAATCTTAGCTAACGCAGAAGGCTGTGGTGTTCTCCCAAATGTGCTAACATTTATGAAAAAGCATCAAAGCCCTTTGGAGTTTAACGCAAACTGTATTTCCTGACTTTCCATTTGATGCATGAATGAGGATGATGTCTTTTTATAAAAGTGCCTTCTGTGGGTTTATAAATGAATAATAAGTTGGATCTTGTTTTGTCAAAGGCTGCAGCATCTTGCATACATCTTTCCAGTGAGGCGGGTGGCCTGATATATACTCTTCTAAACTAAGGTTTTTTTTTTTTTTAAAGTTGAATTTTGAAATATGTCAAAATGCAGGCTTTTTGTGATGGACAACTCCTCTCAGCAAAATGGTCGTGTGTCCTGGACTCCCATCAATACATAGTAAAATTATATTTCTTCACTGGGTTTTGAGACTATACCTTATAGCCTTCTAAGTCTCAGTCATCTAACCTACAAAATGGAGGGATTGGTCTGCAGAGGACCATTAGGGTCTTTAGGGTCCTTTTCCCAACTCTAAGCATTGTGGTTTAAAATAACTGAGCTGATATCAACTTGAGAGGTATTAATGGTCATTTGCTTCACTGGACATGCTGTTGGCTTGGGTGAGATAACACTTGGCATTTCAAAATGTGAAGATCTTTCTTTTTTTAGTTCACCTTTTCAATGTGTAGTGTTGCATTTCCCCCAAAATATTCTACAGAATGGAACGCTAATCCTTGGGATTCTCTCCAGTCACGGAATCATTGATCAAAAACGATATACTCTATCCCCTTAGGAGATTCACAGTGCACATGATCAATTTAAAGGCCCTAAGCAATTTTTTAGTAGAGAAACTTGTGTAACTTTTTTTTGAGACGGAGTCTTGCTCTGTCACCAGGCTGGAGTGCAATGGCACAATATTGGTTCACTGCAACCTCCGCCTCCTGGATTCAAGCGATTCTTCCGCCTCAGCCTTCCTAGTAGCTGGGACCACAGGCACGTGCCACCACGCCCGGCTAATTTTTTTGTATTTTTAGTAGAGACAGGGTTTCACCGTGTTGGCCAGGATGGTCTCGATCTCTTGACCTTGTGATCTGCTCGCCTCGGACTCCCAAAGTTCTGGGATTATAGGCGTGAGCCACTGCAACTTATTTTACCTGCCTGTAACTTATTTTACCCTAACATTTTCCAAATATGTTTGACCAAAGAACCCCTTCTACAAAAACACACATTGGTATCACATGTTGAACTACTGGCTTAACATATCCCCTCTAGGTCTGTACAGTAGAACAGATGGCATGACTGCCTTAGCATGAGCATATTTGAGAGGTAATAATGTTATCTTTAATTATCCTATTTCCTGGATGTAGCTTTTTGTGAATTGAAAAGCGAGCACTAGATTATTATTTGGTTCTGTGACTAGGTAGCATCATATGTTAATCTTTCCCCTGAGCTCTAAATGGCTATAAAGATTCCTTCAATTGACCAGAAGAGGGGAGCAGAGGACCTAAGATGGCATCTGAAACCCCAGTAAGCGACTTGGGAACAAACCTAAGAGAAGAAGCTTGTCTCAGAAAGGTCATCTCCCAAGCAGAGTGATCCATTCACATTTCAACCACATCATCTTCAGAATGTGAAGGCCCGTTATTGGAAGCCATCACCTCATACCATTATGTATTTCCTAGAGCTTCCATAGCAAACAGTTCCCTTAAAGTCGGGGAGTACCAGGAGATCACCAAGACGGGGCTGATGTAGAATCAGAAAGCAGTGAAGCAAGGCCAGCAGACCTGGAGATTGCAGCCACAGTTCCCAAGAGCTGGGACTTCCTCACAGCTGTGTATGTGTGTTTGCATCCTCTGGTCCCAAGAGCAGTCACTGCTCAGGCAGGCTCACAGCAGGTTAGTCACCTGCCAAGCCATGAACCAGACATGATTTTAGAATGGGAGGCCCGTTACCGTCCCTGGTACTTCTATTGAAAGCCATGGTATTTGGGGTTGGAGGTAGTATTGGACTTGGGCCCAAGGATCTGAACACTCAGATCCTGCCTTGCTAGAGCTGCATCCTTGTCCATGGATGCCACAGGGGAGACATCATGTTCAGAAGACAGGACCAGGCAAATGCATGCATTTTATGAGAATGTTTTGGCTTCACACACTTCCCTAGGCCATTGTGAAGCTAGGGATAACCATTGAATGATTCTTTTTGCCTAATCTCAAGGCACACTTTAATGCTAAAAATAGGCCCTGGCTAAGTGTGGTGACTCATGGCTGTAATCCTAGTGTTTGGGGAGGCAAAACTGGAAGGATCACTTGAGGACAGGATTTCGAGACCAACCTGGGAAACACAGCAAGACCCTATCTCTACAGAAAACAATTTTTTTAATGTCCAAGTGACCTTCTTGGTGCTTTCCCCGTGTGTTTATACTTCTTTCTCAGGCTTCACTATTTTAACTGTCTGACAGCAAGAAAAGATGAATGCAAGGAAAAGCATGCCAACAAAAGGAGAGAGAGATGAGCCTCTTTTTAAAGTCTGGAGCATAGGTGGTGTAAGCATGCTTTTAGCACACCAGAGGTACAAAAGAGAAATTCCCAAGACAGGAACACCCAAGAAAAGGCTGTGGCCAGTAAAATACCTCGAAATGTGCCTCATCCTCATTACGCTTTCTATCACTCTCTTCCTTGGATGTATAGGTAGGAATTAATGGCGGAGGGTTGAATGAGGTAGAGAGCAGAGTGAAGGGCACAAAGGAGGCCATCCTCTCACTTTGCCTTCCCTCTCTTCCCACTGGCCTCCCCCTCTGCTCCTTTCGACCTTCTGCCCACTTGTCAGAGCCCCTAAGCATAAACTGCAGAGTCACTGTGTTGAAATGTCAGTATCCATGCTGTATTCTTTTGCACTCTGTTTCGCATCTCTTGGTGAGTCTGTAAGAATGAGAGAGGGGTTTTGGTGTTACTTGGTGGTATCACCCTCTTCTCCTCTGTGAGGAACCCAAGAATATCTGAATCCTGTCTTTAAATCATCCCATCTTGCCATTAATTTCCCAAGGGAGTTCTGTGCCAGGTAAGAAACAGCAGGAATGAGAATCATGAGTAATAAAATTAACGGCTAAGTCAGCCCCTGATCATTCCCAGTGGAGGATTTTCTGGTAAAAGGTAAACTTGAGCATGTCTTAAGCCTCAATGTGTACCTGGAATTTTTTACTTCTCTTCAAATTGAAATGTTAGGCATATTGGTTGATAGAGAGATCCAGCCTCTAAGAGGAGTACTAAATGCATTTACTCTTTAGCATCAAATTGAGGAAGACCTAGGAGCTCTTATGTCTGCTTACCATCGGGAGACAGGAAGCAGAAGGTGCAGAACAGGAACTGGATGCTAAGCAGCCCCGCCCACTGATTACTGGGGCCCAGTCAAAACCTTGGACTGTGATTGACTGGCTTCCAGACCTTCTTCCCTTGAGTAGAGGAGAGTAGGGGAACTGCAGGGGATGTGAACAGAGGCAGAATCTCCCTCATGGAAGAGGAAAATCCTTGTAGGGAGAAAGTTTCCCTCACAGTTTTTAAAATCTGAGAAGAAATCATACTATATTTTTGACCCCTAGGAAGGAAATCACCGTTTACTGAACATCAATTATGCCTTAAGTCATGCTAGGCAAGTTTCATTTGTTGGATTTTTTAGTTCCAAGTAAAAAATAATTCTGACTTACTCAAAGCAAAAGAGGAATTCATTAAAAGGATATCAGATAGCTAATAGAATTCTAGCCAGAGTGAGCAAGCAAGCTCAGATACTCTATAGTCAAAATCAATTCCAAAAATAAAATTATTCTATATTTGGCTGGGGAAGACTATTTGAGTTGGTTCATAAACCTGCTGAAATGATAACTAATAACTTTATTGCTACCAGGGATGGTAAGGTTTTATATGTACAGCCTGTACATTTCCCTTTTCAGGCCTAGAATCAAAGACTTTTTTCTAAGACTCTCTGATTCATTTGATTAGGAAATGGTATTTAGAGACTATAATCTGGGTACTAGTGGTCTCATTGCTACTAAGTTGATCTTTGCTTCCAGGCCTTTTCAATAGACAAATGTGGTATATATAAATTCTATTGTCTTATGTATAATATATTACATACATGTATGAACATAATACATGAATGCTCATACAATGTTGATGCTGATAGTTTTTACTCATATTTGGGACTATAGACTTTTTACTTAGTCTTAGCTATCTTACTTTCTTATTTCCTTTCTCCTATGTGAAAAATTTCAGTTTTCAATGGTACCTGTTATTGGACTGAACTGTGTGTTTGTCCCAAAATTCATATGCTGGAGTTGTAACCTCCAGTGACTACACAGTTGGTCCCTCATATCTGTGGGTTCCACATCCATGGATTCAATCAACTGAGGGTCAAAAATATTTGGAAAAAAATGTATAATACAGTAATAAAAAATAATACAGATTTCAAAACCAATACAGTATAACAACTATTTATATAACATTTACATTGTATTGGGGATTATAAGTAATCTAGAGATGATTTAAAGTATGTGAGAGGATGTAGGTAGGTAATATTTAAATAACACTTTATATTATATATAAAATACATTTTATACAAGGGACTTAATCATCTGCAGGTTTTGGTATGGTGTAGAGTCCTGGAACCAATCCCCCATGGATACCAAGGGATAACTGTATTTGGGATAGGGCCTGTAGGGAGGAAATTAAGGTTAAATGAGATCATGAGGGTGAGGCCATAATCTGACAGGACTGGTATCCTTACAGGAAGAGGAAAAGTCATGGCCGGGTGAGGTGGCTTACACCTGCAGTCCTAGCACTTTGGGAGGCAAGGATGGGAGGATTGTTTGAGGCTGGGAGTTTGAGACAAGTCTGGGTAACATAGTGAGACCCTTGCCTCTATTATAAAAAAGAAGAAGAGGAAGAGATGTGACCGCTCCCTGTCTCTCCCTCTCTCCCAGTGTGCATGGAGGGAAGGTCATGTGAAGACATAGTAAGATGGCCATCTATAAGTCAGGAAGAGAGGCCGCAGCAGAAAGCAGCCCTGACAGCATCTTGATCTTGAAATTCTAGCCTCCAAAACTGTGAGAAAATACATTTCTGTTGCTTAAGCTCCTAGTCTGTAGTATTTTATTATAGCAGCCCTAACAGACGAATACAGTACCGTAATTACTCTTTGCTTTATCCCGCAACGCCCACATGATAATAACATTGGTACCACTAACAATATGATTACTATGCATGGTTTCTTTTTCTTTCTTTCTTTCTGAGACGGAGTCTCTCTTTTGTTGCCCAGACTGAAGTGCAACGGCTCGATCTAGGCTCACCACAACCTCCGGCTCCCACTTTCTCCCGAGTTCAAGCGATTCTCCTGCCTCAGCCTCCCGAGTAGCTAGGATTACTGGCATGAGCCACCACACCCCGCTAATTTTGTATCTTAATAGAGATGGGGTTTCTTCATGTTGGTCAGGCTGATCTTGAACTCCCGACCTCAGGTGATCCGCCCACCTCGGCCTCCCAAAGTGCTGGGATTGCAGGCATGAGCCACCACACCCAGCTGTGAATAGTTTAGAATTGTTCTATGTCATCGTTTTTGCTCTTAGGGTATACACCACTAGAGATATATAATCAACTTACTATTTCTGAAAGTCACTTTGACCAGTCTCTCTCTATGTGGTTATGCCACTATTTAGACAAACGTTAGAATTGTTTCCTTTTACTTTCCACTTTTAGGGATTGCTTTTTTTAAAATTTAAGTTTGTTTCATAATTATGTAAAATATTACACGATTCCAAAGTCGTATCTAGAAGACACACTTTCCTCATAGAACACTAACATTAGCATCCATATGCTCAACTACAATTGTTTTTCCGGACTATTCGGAATATATTTGAGTGGCTATATAGCAACCTCAGCCACAGTGTTCATTTGTGTTTCTCTCTGTCACCCAGGCTGGAGTGCAGTGGCGTGATCTCGGCTCACTGCAACCTCTGCCTCCCAGTTCAAGAGATTCCCCTGCCTCGACTTCCTGAGTAGCTGGGATTACAGGCGCCCACCACCACACCTGGCTAATTTTTGTATTTTTAGTAGAGACGGGGTTTCACCATGTTGGCCAGGCTGGTCTTGAACTCCTGACCTCAGGTGATCTGCACACTTCGGCCTCTCAAGGTGCTAGGATTATAGGCGTGAGCCACCAAGCTCAGCCACTCTCTGCTTACTTTTATTTTCTTTGTCTGTTTTTAATAGTTTACCATAATGTGCCTAGTTTTTTTGATTTATTTTTATCCTGCTGAAGATTTAATGTATTTATTGAATATAAGGATTTATATTTTTATTGTTTCTGAATAATTCGCAATAATTTTATATTCAAATAATTCTTTCTTACTTCTCCTAATCTTTCTTTGGGGAACTATAACTAATCATTCCTTCTTAGTCTATTCTTCCTAACTCTTAACTTCTTTTTAATATTTTTCTATCCCTTTATCACTTTGTGTTACATTCTGGTTAATCTTCTCAGATTTACCTTCTAGTCCATTAATTGCTTCCTCAATTGTGTTTACATCTCTATCTAATTTTTCTTTTGAATTATAATTCCAACAACTACATTTTCTTTTATAAAGGTTCTTTTAAAAATCTGTTTCTGCCCAGGCATGGTGACTCATGTCTGTAATCCCAGCACTTTGGGAGGCTGAGGCAGGCAGATCACAAGGTCAGGGGTTAGAGACCAGACTGGTCAACATGGTAAAATCCCATCTCTACTAAAAATACAAAAATTAGTCAGGCGTGGTAGCAAGTGCCTGTAATCCTAGCTACTCACTCGGGAGGCTGAGGCAGGAGAATTGCTTGAACCCGGGAGGCGGAGGTTGCAGCGACCTGAGATCAAACCACTGCACTCCAACCTGGGTGACTGAGCAAGACTCTGTCTTGGTGGGGAGGGTGGAAAATATTTCCTTTTGTCATTATTATTATTAACATAGGGTCTCACTATATTGCCCAGGCTAGAGTGCCTGGGCTATTCACAGGCACCATCATTGAGCAGTACAGCCTTAAACTCCTCGGCTCAAGCCATTCTCTGCCTCCAGAATAGCTAAGAGTACAGTTTAATTATTTTAAAAATGCTTTTTTATAGTCTCTTCAGATTGTACTATTATCTAGAATTTGCGAAGCTCCTTAATCCTACTAGTCATTGAGTTTATTGACTTTCCTGAATAGGGGATGGTTTAGTCGTGCGGTAACTTTTTATTGTAAGCTGATCTTTAGTACGGGTATTTTATCCCTTTGGGTTCTCTCTGTTATCTAAATCATAGGTTGGCAAACTTTTTCTATAAAGGCCAAGTAGTAAATATTCTAGGCTTGGCAGGCTACATAGAGCCTCTGTCTCTTTCTCCTTCTCTTCCTCCTCCTTTGTTTTTAATGATAACTCTTTAAAAATGTAAAAATCATTCTTAACACACAAGTTCTACAAGACCAGGCCATGGCAGTATTTGGCCACGGCCTTAGTTTGCTGACCCCGACTCTAGATGTTGGAAATGTACGCCTCCTTCTGCTGATTTGATTTGCTGGCTCCAAACCAGTTTATATTAATTTCTTGGACTCGAGGATGCCTATGCCACCAGGGTAGTTTACATTTTGGTTAAAGGCAGCCTTGAAGTTTTGGTTCTTAAAGGAAGGATTTTTCCTCTGATCAGAGTCCCAGGCAGATTCAAATTTCCCTTTTGCTTTTCTGGGCAGAGAATTTCTTGTTCCTAGTTCACTGGAGGGTACCTCTCAAGGTCCCAATTTTATGTGGTGACTTTAGTGATAGCTTAGCAACTTAGGTGGGCTGCAAACCATATATATCCTTCCCCTTAATGGTGATTAGAGCCAATATCTGGATTTGATACACTCACTCCTATCCCCAAATTTTTCACTATATTATTTAATAATGCTGGCTTTAAACTCCCTCACTATCTACATATTATTGGTTTTCTTTCTTTCTTCAGCTGAGCTATTCTTTTAATTATATGTATCATATATCATTTACCATTTCTCCATATTGAGTGAAGGAAAGTGTCCACATTACTTTATTCTTCCAATCTGCCAGAGTAATTCTAAATCAGAAAAGGTGTTGAATTTTATCAAAACCTTTTATTCATTCATTGTGATTATAAGATATGTCTTATCCACTGTGAAAAAATGATGGAGCATGTTATATTAATAGTTTTTCTAAGTTATCCTTGCTTATCTGGAGTAAAATTTTCTTGGTTATGAAGCATGAGTCATTTAATATTCTGTGGATGCAATTTATAGGTTTATGATTTCAGATGTATATATAAGATTGGTTTAAGTTTGATATGCTTTTATTTTTCTTGTTTCTCTTCTTTTTCTCTTTTGTGTTAGAGTTATCTTAGTTCTGTTAAAATTGTTTTAACAGATTTTTCTTTATATTTATGCGTGTTTTTTAAAATTCTTGATTAGATGCTTATCTTTTGTACTTTTCCTCCAGAGTAACTAAATCTTGGATTTGCTTATCAATCTTATCTTGTTTGTTTTTGGACTTATTTATCTTGGTTGTTAACTTTATAATTTTCTTTCTCCTTTTCAAAGAATTTTCTATGAATAATTAAAGTATTTTCAGTTTTGCTCTTCCTGCATCCAATTCTCTAACTTGAATATACAGTGTAGGTCATCTCTCTGCTGGAATGTTCTTTTCCAAGATCTTCACAGATAAATTCTTTCTAATGTTCAGATCTCAGCTTAAATGCCACCTCAGAGAGGCCTTTCCAACCAAAAGTAGTGCCACTCCTATGCCAGTCACTCTCAGTCACATCACGTTTCGTTTTTAATTAAAGCAAGAGCATTATCCCCTGCTATTTTCTTATTTATTTATTTACTTGTTTATAAGCTATCTTCCCCACTCTACCCTGGGACTGGAACTATGCCACTGTCATCCAGTGGCTCCAATTTGCAGACAGCAGATTGTGGGGTTTAGCTTTGTAATTCTGAGTCAATCCCGCATGATAAATGTAAGTCTCATGAGGGCAGTGTTTTATATCCTGCTCTTAGAACCATATATACTATCTAGTAGGTGATCAGTAACTTGGGTTTATTACATGAATGCATAAAACAGTTCTCATTTCATTATTATTATTATTTGAGACGGAGTTTCATTCTGTCACCCAGGCTGGAGTGCAGTGGCATGGCCTCAGCTCACTGCAACCTCCCCTCCTGGGTTCAAGTGATTCTCCTTCCTCAGCCTCCCAAGTAGTTGGGATTACAGGCACCTGCCACCATGCCTGGCTAATTTTTGTAGTTTGTAGTAGAGATGAGGTTTCACCATGTTGGCCAGGCTGGTCTCGGACTCCTGACCTCAGGTGGTCCACCTGCCTTGGTCTCCCAGAGTGCTGGGATTACAGGTATAAGTCACTACACCCAGCCTCATTTTATTATTTTAATAGAAGCCTGTATCTATAATTTTTTATTTTATTTTATCACAATAACTGTTTTGGAGTTTGCCTTCCACCTTAAAGCAGATGGTTTATTTGCTTGTTTAATTTCAAGTTTTATTACTCTGTGACATGATAAAATGGCTCATATAAATTTCACGCTTTGAAATTTACTGAGTTTATCTTTGTGTCCTATTTACAATCATTTTTTGTGAATGTTTTACAGAAGCTTAAAAAATGGCATACTTTCTTTTTATAAAGAAAAATTCTATGATTTAGATCTAATTTTTTTGACAATTTTTATTTATTTAAGCTGTCAGTTTGAGATATTTGTGTTTAAAAGTCTCCCACGAATATTGTGTTTCAAGCATTTTTTCCCTCATGTTTCTAACATACTTCATTGTTGTCACATAAAGATTCCAGATGTTAGATCTTTATTGTGGATTGTACCTTTGTTCCGTATAAAATGTTTTTCTTTGGCCCATTTGATGCTTTTTGTCATAAATTCTATTTGCCTGAAATAAGTCACCCAGTCCTCTTTTTGTTTGTATTTGTCTGAAGAGACAATCTGGGAACCTCTGGTCTAGAGCTCTGATGACTCCAAGTGCCCCTTTCCTGATGTTCCCAGAGGATAAAATGATACTCTGAAGGTCAGCAGAATTTGAAAGGTTATTTAATGCACTGTGTGTTCCAAAGTCTTCTCTTGCAGGAAATAAAAGAGATCCATGGGTGAATCCCCAGGAGAGCTAAAATGACTTTACTAGGGCCAGAAATTACATACCCATCAACCAGCTTAGAAATATCCAACAATATCCAGACATCAAAAGCATCTCCATAACAGCTGCAGTTGAGATTCACCCTAGACTATGTAATTGACTCTTTTCAGATGATGTCCCTGATGCTGACCACAATTTGAGATAGCCAGAGAAGTTCCTTAACATAGCTGAAGCAGAAAGCCAAGGGGCAAGGTGTAGGAAGACCTGTGTGCACTGGCAGGAAGTTCTATTTCCCAGATTCTCTCTGGCTTAAGTTGGTTAACAGTGGTCTGAGACATCTGTGACACTTAATTTTATGTGTCAACTCGACCAGGCTAAGGCATGCCCAGGTATCTGATGAAAACATTATTTCTGGGTGTGTCTGTGAAGATGTTCCTGGAAGAGGTTAACATCTGAGTATACATATGCAAAGTTAAGAAGACAGCCCTCACCAGTGAGGGTCAGTGTCATCCAATCGGCAGATGGCCAAAATGGAACAAAAAGGCAAAGGGAGGGTGAATTTTCTCTCTGTTTAGCTGGGACGTCCATCTTCTCCCAACCTCAGACATCAGTAGCCTTCTTGTGCCTTTGAAGTTGGCCTGGAACTTACACAAGTTGCTGCCCTGGTTCTCAGGCTTTCAGTCTGGGACTGGAACTATGCCACTGTCATCCAGTGGCTCCAATTTGCAGACAGCAGATTGTGGGGTTTAGCTTTATAATTCTGTGAGTCAATCCCACATGATAAATCTTTCTATATATGTCTATGTATATATCCTATTATTCTACTTCTCTGAAGAGCTGACTAATACAACACCCTCATGTACTCTTACAAAGTCCTAGTTCTGATATTGGAGCGTGGGAGTGGAAGATGCCTGAGAAAGTTCGTGAAGCTCTTGTGATGGGGCAGAAGTCTGAGAAGTCACTCTCCATAAAACAAAACCAAAACCGTTTTCGGGTTTGGCTTCACAGAATCTGTTTATGGTGGCAAAATAAAAACTTAGCAATATTATAGAAGCAGAAGACCTGTATGATTCTCTGTCACTGTCACTGACTCGTCATATGTCATTTTTCATTATGAAAAATAGGCATGAGAAGGGCAAAGAGAACCTCACTTCTCAAGAGACTTCTGCAAGTGGGTGAAAAAAATGTGCTAGTTTGTGAAGTGTTGAGAGCAGTTTAAAAGAAAAATGCAGTTAAACAAAACAACACAGTACAACCAAGCTATAATGAAAACTGTGATCATCACTCTGCTGCCCCTTCAAAGAAGGGCTTCTTGTCCCAGCTGCTGGGAGTGCTGTTGGTAGATGACCTTCAGCTGCTTTTGCTGCAGGATGCCTGTGCATCTAGGGTACCCCCTTTCTTCAGCTGACCCACATCTAGTGACTGATTGGTAGGGGGGTTAAAGGCCTTGCCAACTTTGGGGAAATACATATATATATACATGTCACCTAGGCTGGAGTGCAGTGGGACAATCATGACTCACTGCAGCTTCAACCTCTCAGGCTCAAGCAATCTTCCCACCTTGGTTTCCTGAGTAGCTGGGACCACAGGTATGCAACACCATGCCCAGCTAATTTGTTTTTGTTTTTGTAGAGATGGGTCTCCCTAATCTGCCTAGGCTGGTCTCAAACACCTGAGCTCAAGCAATCCTTCTGCCTCAACCTCCCAAAGTATTGGGATTACAGGTGTAAGCCAGCGTACCTGGCTGGGAAATATAATTTTTTATAAAAAATCTTCTCTTGGCCTAGAAAACCACTCTGTGGAGATAGTGGAGGAAAAAACAGTTTTAGACCAGAATATGATACACATCATAGGCAATCCACTAAGAGGTAGCAGAGACAGAAAGGTATTATACCCCTTTACATAGCAATCTTAGTCTGTTTCCTGCTGCTATAACAATAACATATACTGGATAATTTATTAGAAAGAAAATAGACGGTTATTTGGCTCATGGTTCTGGAGGCTGGAAAGTCCAAGAGCATGACTGGCATCTGGCAAGGGTCATCCTATGGCAGAAGGCATTATATGGTAAGCAAGCAATGAGGCAGAGAGAAAATGGGGTAACATGTGTTTTACTAGGAGTCCACTCCTGCGGAAACTAATCCACTCCTGAGATAATGGCATTAATCCATGCCTGAGGGTAGAGCCCTCACGAGCTAATTACCCCTTAAAGGTCCCACCTCTTAACACTATCACAATAGCAATCAAATTTTAACATGAATTTTGGAATGGGCTTTCAAACTGTAGTAATAGCCAAGCAGACACAACCATCATGAAGATAAATAATAGCTAGTTATTATCTTTTCAAGGTACATAATAACTAATTCTCAAGTAAGATGACTTGTCACACATCATTTATCCTAACTTTACCATGGTAATTGAGGGACCACCTGTGTTGGTTTTATCCAGAGGAGACACAAGCTTCCTATCTCTTTCCAACAAGACATAGTTTTGCAAGGCTCAAAGTACTCACTAAAGTTAGGCTAGTAGGGGAGGAAAAAAAATAGTGTCCTTTAAACTGGGACTTCCTATAACAAAAGATAGATTAGCAAGAAAAATACAAACAGAAGTTTATTAAAATGTGTACCTCACATATATATGGGAGAAAACCAGATAAATCTGTAAATCTCTGGAGTATATCTCAAAGAAAGCATTTAAATTTCAGGCTTAGTCCGGGCGTGGTGGCTCATGCCTGTAATCACAACACTTTGTGAGGCCGAGGTGGGTGGATCATGAGATCAAGAGATCAAAAATCATCCTGGTCAACATGATGAAACCCCGTCTCTACTAAAATACAAAAATTAGCTGGGCATGGTCAGAGGTTGCAGTGAGTCAAGATCACGCCACTACACTCCAGCCTGATGACAAAGAGAGACTCCGTCTCAAAAAATAAATAAATAAGTACATAAATAATTTAAAAAATTAGCTTCAGGCTTGGATACCATTTTTCTCTGGAAGAAAAGATGTGAAAATGTAACCGGGGGGTGTACCCAGCTCCCAGAGCTCCTAGGTTCTTGGCTTCTCTAACCCTGAAGAATGGGGAAAGAGGACCCAGAGGCGCATTGAGTTTACCATTAGAATAAAATCATGGACCCAGAGAGTTCTGCGGAAGAGCCATTTATTAGACAGAGAGAGAGAAAGAGAAGACAGCTACCACACTGTTGTGAGAGGGGAACCCAGAGCGGGAAATCCATTCAGGTAGGAGCAGCTCGAGTTTCAACCCTTGAGTTATTCCCTCACCATTCATGTTCTCGTCCAGTGAGAGGAGTTCTTTCAGACTTCCTCTGGAGTGATTGATCTTTGACTCTGACCGGACTGGCTGCTAGTTCTACAACCTTGAGTCACAGAGCCCCCTCCTCCCAGAGATTTCGGTGGGAATTTGGGACAAAAGAGCCCCACCTGGCTTTCCGGTGCCAGGAAGATCAAAGAATTTTACCTGGTCCACGTGGAGGAGATGCTCAGAGCCCCCGCCACCTGAGGCAGGGAGCTGGGAAATCCCTGCCTTTGAAACCACACCCCTCGCAGACCCAGGAAAGGAAGTTTCTTTAACACAGTCCCTCAGTCCCCACTCTGAACCGGAAAGTCCAACTGCTCTGGGGACACGGGCAACAATTGCTGTTAAACTACTTCCTGCTGAATTGGGGCCTAAAAGGGGCCCTGAAGTTGAGGTTTTCTCCAGAGGGGAGTCTTCCAGGGGTGCAGATCAATCCAGAGGTTCCTGATAGAGCTCATGAGTCAAGGACATCCAGGGTTCCATTTGCAGGACCATTTGTAGCCTTATGGCCTCAATTCTGGAAGAAACAAATTTGACACGAAGGTTAAAGATGAGAGGCCTAAAGGCCAGCAATAATAGAATGGTTATGAACGGGCCTAAGAGAGTACAGCCAGGACAGCTAGTTGTCAAACAAGCTCCAGGATCCTGTTTCTTGAAGGTCTTTAGTCCTGCACTCGATTGGTCCTTCTTTAACTTTAAGACAACACCTGATTGGTTTACAAAGTAGCAGCATTCTTCTCCTAAAAGAGACAGGTTCCTCCTCTCTCTGCTGTTAGCAGATTCAGGGCCTTTCTATTTTGAAGAGCCACAGCAGCTAAAGAGTTAAGCTGCTTCTGCAGTTAGGAGAGAATCAGCAACTTTTCCATGTCATCCTTTAAGTCCTGAGATAGCTTATAGTAAAACCGAGTAGAGGACGTAATTCCTCCAATGCCATTACCAAGTCCTCCTATTATTCCAGCCCTCCCCAACTATGAAAGGAATAATTGGGGTTCGAGTATGGCGTGGCCTTGGCAAGAGAAGACTCTGCATCTGAGAGTCGGTGTAAATCGTTATGGGGGGACACTAGGAAGGAGAGGAGGCACATTTCCCCAGGGGTGTTGTTCAGGCAGTGGTAAGCGGAGGTGCAACAAACCAAGAATTAGTTTGGTGCTGAGCAGTTGAGGCCTGGGGGTAAGGCAACCCAATTTTGGCATAGGGAAGCATTGGAATTGTTAGTAGAATTCATACAAGTCAAGTTTGAGGTAGATGGAATTTGTAGATTGGGACCAAGGGACCTATAAGCCCCGTATAATTTGAGGGAGAGATAATATCAGAGGGAGAAGAGGAGAGCTATTGGAAGTATCATTAGGCAGTAAGCCATGGCTAAGGAGAGTTTATGAGATGTAGGCCAGTCCATAGGGGTGACCGTATAGAGTCCGGTCGCAAATAATAAAGTCAAGAGTGATAGTCCTGTTAATGCCAGGATGTAAGTTAGACTCATGAGTAGTTACTGTCCTGGGGATCTCATCGGAAGAGCAAATGTAGATCCTCTAAAGGCTCGCAGGTGTACTAAGGTCGTCTCCTGGAACTTCAGGCTGTGGAGTGGAGAGTGTATGATCTTCAGGAGGCATCCAAGCTTCAGCCAAGTGTGATGAATCGACGAGTCAGCTCCCACCACCTTAGCTGCCGTTGGCGTAGACGGAATAACTGAAAATGGTCTTCTCAAGACGGACCTAGAGAGGGAGAGTCTTAGGGGAGAGACTTAACAAGCACTAAGTCTCCAGGCAGAACAACTCTTTCGCTTTTTCCCTAGCTTGTCCTTCAGGTAAGGTCCTAAGAGCCTGTTGGTACTTAGCCAAGGAGGTTATATCTTTCATCAGATCTACTGCTTCCTTGTCTAATATGAGATCATTAGTAAGAAAGGGCTGTCCATAAAGCCTCTCATGGGGGCTGAGTCCTATTTTCTGAGCAGTTTCAAGCCCTTAAGAGTGCTATCTGTAATAGAGAAGGCCACGGGAGGTGGGTTTCCTGTGCCAGTTTCTTTAAGTGTCTCTTAAGAATTTCGTTCCTCTTCTCCACTTTCCCTGAGGACTGAGGCCTCCAAGCACAGTGGAGATGATACAGTATTCCTAACGCCCTGGAAATTCCTTGGGTCACTGCAGCTTTGAAGGCAGGGCTGTTATCGCTTTGAAGACAGTGAGGGAGTCCGAATCTAGGGATTATTTCACTAATCAGGACTCTTATTACCTCTTGGGACTTCTTCTGTTTTACAGGGGAAAGCCTCAGCCCAATTTGTGTATGTATCTACACACACCAGCAAGTATTGATATTCCTGAGACTTAGGCATCTGAGTAAAGTCCATTTGCGAGTCTTCACCTGGGTAATGATCGGTCCCCTGTTCCCCAGGAGGAACTCTGTAATGTGCCAAAGGATTATTTTTCTGGCATATTTCACATCCTTTGACTACTTGTTGGACAGACTTGAAGAGACCTTTTTCTGTAAATATAGATTTGGCCATTTGATATGTATTTTCTATACCCATAGAAAAGGTTTGATGTAGGGTTTTAAGTACTTTCCACCGGCTGGCAGCAGGTAGGAGTACTCTTCCTCCTCAGTAGAGGAAGAAGATTATGTCCCTGGGAGATTGCCCACTCTACCCCTTCTGATGAGTACTGAGGTCTAGTTCCCTGGACGGGGTTTTCCCATATTAAAGGTCCTTCTATAAATTCTTGTCTAGCTGCCATTTCTGCCTCTAGGTCAGCTCGGCGATTGCCCTCTGCTTCCCTCTCATCTCCTTTCTGGTGACCTCGGCAGTGTAGGACTGCTACCTCTTTGGGTTCTTGGACAGCTTGTCATAAGTCTAAAATTTCCTTATGGTATTTAATGGGAGTTCCTGCCGAGGTTAGGAACTCTTTCCTTCCATATGGCAGCATGGACATGCAGAACCAGGTAAGCATATATAGAATCTGTGCATATGTTTATTCTCTTCTCTTTTCCTAATTTTAGAGCTCGAGTGAGGGCTACGAGTTCTGCCAGCTGGGCACTAGTTCCAGGAGGAAGGGAGTTCCTTTCAAGCTCTGTTTGATCACTGACTACTGCACATCCTGCCTTCCAAACTCCATTTGCCGTAAATGAACTTCCGTCGGTGTATAGGTTAAGGTCAGGATTGGTTAGAGGAGCTTCTAAGCGATCCTCTCGAGCCGCGTAGTGCTGGCCTGTAACCCGCTGACAGTCGTGTTCTCTGTCTGCCCCTTCCTCAGGACGAAAAGTAGCTGCATTGAGGGCTGTGCGTGTGCACAGCTGACGTACAGGCCCTTCGAGCATTAAGGCCTGATATTTGAGTGAGTGGTTGTCAGACAGCCAGAAGCCTCCTCTAGAGGCCAGAATTCCAGCTACATCATGTGAAGTCCACACAGTTAGATCTTCCCCTGCACTGTTGTAACAGCTTCTGAGACCAATATAGCCACTGTGGCTGTGACCCACAAGTAGTATGACCAGCCTTTTGCTACTACATTAATTTCCTTACTTAGGCATGCCACCAGTTGTGGGGTGGTCCCCGAGTCTGGGTGAGTACCCTCAGTGCCACTCCTGACTTTTCCGTCACATATAGGGAGAAGTCGCTCCCTGTAGGAAGGCTTGGAGCTGGAGCCTGCAGCAGTGCCCGCTTCAGGGTCTGAAAGGCTGCCTCGGCTAGAGGGTCCCATTGTATTCCATGGGTGTTAGCTTTTCAGGTTTCCTTAATCAGAGTGTATAGGGGTTTGGCTGTTTCACCATATCTGGGAATCCACAGTCAGCAGAAACCAGTTATTCCTAAGAATCCCTGCAACTGTTTTAAGGTATTTGGACGGAGCGAGGCCCGTATGGGTTGAAGACATTCTCCATCAAGGGCCCGGGTGCCTTTAGACATGACAAGCCCTAGGTATTTTACCTGTTGCCTACAAAGTTGGGCTTTTGATTTGGAAACCTTATATTCACAGGTGCCTAGAAAGTTTAGGAGGTCCTGGGTGGCCTGCTGACACTGGGTTTCTGAGTTAGCAGTTAAAAGTAAGTCATCCAAATATTGAAGAACCAGGGTACCTGGATGTGAAAAATGACTATGGTCCTGAGCTAGAGCCTGGCCAAACAGGTGGGGGCTATCTCGAAAGTCCTGGGGGTAACAATATCTAGGTGAGCTGAGAATTCTGGTCTAAAGGATCTTTAAAGGTGAACAGAAACTTGGAGTCAAGATGTAATGGAACACAGAAAAAGGCATCCTTAAGGTCCAGGACTGTAAACCATTGTGCCTCTCCTGGTATTTGAGAGATCAGGGTGTATGGGTTGAGCACAGCTGGGTATAAAGGAATCACAGCTTCATTAATAAGCCTGAGATCTTGCACCAGCCTCCATTGTCCATTAGGTTCTTGTATTCCTAAAATTGGAATATTACAAGGGCTATTACAAGACCTCACTAGACCCTGAGCTTTTAAGTTCCTTACAATATCCTGTAGCTCTTTTTTGGCTTCCAGTTTTAGGGGGTACTGTCTTTGGTAAGGAAAAGAGGTGGGATCCTTTAGCCTTATTCTAACTGGGCAGGCATTCTTTGCCTGCCCAAATTGTCCCTCCATTGCCCAAACCTTGGGATTAATCCCTTCTTCAAATAATGGGCAGCAGAGAGGGATTTTCTTCCTGATGTTCATATTGGTAATGGCTCCTGCTCTGGCTAACAGGTCCCGCCCTAGTAAGGGAGTGGGACTTTCTGGCATGATGAGGAAGGCATGGGAGAAGAGCATATCTCCCCAGTTACAGCTTAGGGGCTGGGAGAAATATCGGGAGACCGCTTATCCTAGGACTTCTTGGATAGTTACAGACTTGGAAGACAGCCGTCCAGGACAGGAAAGCAAAACTGAGAAGGCCGCGCCGGTGTCCAGGAGGAGATGGACCTGGCCCTCTGCGGTTAGCTTTACCCGGGGGCCAGTGAGGGCGGTGCTCAGTGGAGGACGTGCTCAGAGCCCCAGACACCTGAGGCCCGGAAATCCCTGCATTTGAAACCACGCCCCCTGCGGCCCAGACAGAGACGTGTCTTTAACACAGTCCCTCGGAAAGATGTGGAGGTGGGCCTGGTTTCGATGAAATAACCTAGAAAAACATCTGAAACAAAAGTGAGCTTTGTTTTGCCGATTTAAGTAGATATCTTCTCCATCATTCAAGAGTCTCTAGTGATTTATTTAGTCTTTCTCTTCCTGGTGCAGAGATGAAGAGACCCTTCCAAATGGTGATTTCCTTTACAGATACATGTTTCTCTTTTGAACATACAACTTTTCAGAGCTACTCCTTTGTCTTCAGTTTCTCAAAATAAACAGCTCAAATAATCAATATGCCAAAGAGGCATATTTTGGGGTGACATATTCTAGTTTCCTACTGGCTTATTTTGGAGCGGTGTGTCCTGAGCCCCATTAGACTCTAACTCTTCCATAGAAACTGGAAGATAGAAAAGCAATTTTTTCCAGATGTTTCCATTTTTAAAAGATGGCTTTGAGGTTCTTGAGGAAATATTTCTGAATTATGAGACCAGCAAGAGGCTTTTTTAGCTATTATAAAGATATATATACATTTGCAAAGGCTAGAGAAATTCTGAAAGTTAAAGGGAAATGGGGAGAACTCTTCCATTATTTCCAATTACAGGAATTGAAATAAGAAGTAATACTCTCATTTCTGATTTGTATTTGCCCTTGTGCTCTCTTGCTCCAACTCAGGAAACTATGAGAGGCCAGTCTAGGTTCCTGACTCCTGGAGGGGTTTCCAAGGCTGTCATTGAGACTGTGTAGCCAGACTTCATTGAGGCTGAATCCTAACTGCAGTATGAGCAATGTAGTCTCACTCTGTTGCCCAGGCTGGAGTACAGTGGTGCGATCTCAGCTCACTGCAACCTCTACCTCCTGGGTTCAAGCAATTCTCCTGCCTCAGCCTCCCGAGTACCTGGGGCTACAGGCACGTGCCACTGGGCCCAGCTAATTTTTTTTTTTTTAATTTTTAGTAGAGATGGGGTTCACCACGTTGGCCAGCCTGGTCTCAAACTCTTCACCTCAGGTGATTCACCTGCCTCGGCCTCCCAAA
>PVKP010019696.1:0-42002 GCA_004027715.1 Plecturocebus donacophilus | reverse complement strand
TGGGAAATTCAAAGCATATAATCACTAGTACAGCCCCAATTCCCTAAATAAAATAATAGCCACGGCCATTCACCCCTCCTTGGTTTCTCAGTTCATTTTTGGACCTGCTTGGGAGCCATTTTTGCTCTCTCCAGAAAGCCTCATTATATATGCCATAAATTTTTCCAAACCTTTTTGGTGCATATGTGGTATGGTTAGTCTCAATGTTCAGACCACATTTGGGTGGAGGGTCCATCCCATCTCTTTGGTGTGACCACAACACAGCTGGATTCTTTTATGTGCTTCTTCATTCAATCTTTTCCATATGTTGTTTTACTTTAAATATATAAGGAAAATTCAGCCTCACACAGATATATGGTTGGAAAAAGAATTTTTCTAATAACCTTTATAGAGAATTGTGGATATTCCCCTTTAATACTTTACCAAAACTTGGTAATTGTTAGTTGCAATAGATAAGGTAGATTCAATGTTATATTGTTAGTTGCAATAGATAAGGTAGATTCAATGTTAACTTTTAGACCATGTTAATAAATTTGACATTTAGAAAACGTTTTCTGCTAGGCGTAGTGTCTTATGCTTGTAATCCTAGCACTTCGGGAGGTTGCCTAGCTAGGGAACATGAAGAAACATTGTCTCTCAAAATACAATTAAAAAAAAAATTAACTAGGTGTGGTAGCACTTGCCTGTGGTCCCAGCTACTTGGGAGGCTGAGGTGAAAGTATTACTTCAGCTCAGAAAGTTAAGGTTGAAATGAGCAGTAACCATGCACTCCTGCCTGGGCTACAGAGTGAGACCAAATAACAAATATTTACGATAAATATTGTCATTTTTTTTCACTGATGCCTTGCTTTCTTTATTTTTGAGGAAAATAATCTACCAAATACCTGTCTAAATAACCATGACTTTTCTCTCATTCTTTCAAATAAAACAATGTGTTTGTTTAGGTCTAAAAATGACTAATATCTTTTACCTCAAACAATCATACAACTGCTTTTTCTGGAGACAACCATCATACTTTACTATACAACAAAAGTGCTTTATGTACACTTTCCATTTTATCACAACAATTATTACAAAGTTGTATATTCAAGGTTTTAGATTTAATAGCCTTGTTAATCTTTACTGCTTCATCAATAATATTTTTAAGTGTAACTGGCTTGTATCTACCTGGATATGTATGACAGTAAATAATATAATGACTATTAGCAGTTTGATGCCACTGCCCTGTTTTTTTTTTAAAGGTGCCGGCATTTTTAATCCCCATTGCTTTTCTGCCACATGCCAATATCTACACAAGAAAAAAGGCAGATCATATCTTGACATTTATATGGAAATAATTTTAATGTCACAGACTTTAGGGAAGAGTATTAGTAATCACAAGGGTACTTGCACCACAATTTGAGAACCATATTTAGGGGCTTAGAAAAAAGGGAAATATGTGTGAGTTGGTGTAATTAAATAAGGACTTTACAGAGCAAGTGTAACTTCAGTTGAAATCATAAAGATTGACATTTGGAGAGGCAGCCATGGGAAGGAAAGGCATTCCAAGCAGTGCTCTCTGCATGAATGTAACTGTTGTGATATATGGGAGAAACAACCAGGGGTCTGGTGAAAGATTACCGAGTAGACAAAAGATGGAAATAAACTACCTGGTTAGCATGAGATATGATTATAAAATCAGGCACTCTGATAATGAGTGATATGAAGATAAACAGGTGAGAACCTTTGAATATGAAGTGAAATATTAGCAATACGAGAAAATAAAATACTCAGTAAAATGTGGGCCCTTCATCACTTATCAAAATTATTTATTAGCAATTTTCGAGTATCTTATTATAAATTAGGTGGGAACACAAACATGATTTTGCTAAATGGTAAGCATAGTTTCAGAAAAGTGGCAAACTAGTAAACACCTTCAAAGCAAGCATCACTTTAGCAGTTTTAATTAGTAGATTTGTTCGTATTTAATTTAGTTCATTCATTCCTCAATCTTCAGAAAGTCATGTTGGTAAAGAAAATTTTCTGAGACAATTGCTGACATTTTTTCTTCTTCACATGGGAGGGCTAATTTTGTGTTGATAGTTTACATACTCTGTATAGTCCAATGAAAGGATCAGTGCTTTCTCTCAGCATGGCTCTCAGATGGAATGCTATGAAGACAACCATACATGTCAGCATTGCCCAGAATGAATACTGATTTGGGACAAAACAGAATGCTAGAAGGCACTAGAATATACTAATCATGTTTGGAAGCAAACAAGAGCTTTGGTAATTTATCTGGCCTAAGTGAAGAATGCTGTGTGCATTTTCCTCAATAGATTTTGTTTTACTTATATTTTTAAAAGCAAGCAACATTTGCAAACAAACTGCATGTGAGGTATAGTTGCTTTATTTTACTAAGTCACAGTCAAATAACAAATTAGACTAACCCCACCCCCACCCCCAACTGAATTAACAGGTTGATGGAATTTAATAAATTGGTTGTTTGGGTTCATTGGTGATTATTATTGCTCCTCTCTTTTTTTTCCTTTTCATTATACAATAAACCCACCTGACCATCTTATGGCAGAAAAATAACCCCAAATAATTTAAGGCCTTATTTAATATTTTGAGTTTTCCTTATTGATTTGGTTTAAATTCCCAGTAGGTTTGAGTGTTTGGAGAAATCTCTACTTTTATTTAAAAGGAGAAAAAGGGGCCAGGGGTGGTGATTGATTCATGCTTGTAATCCCAGCACTGTGGGAGGCCAAGGTGGGGGATCACTTGAGGATGGGTGGATCACTTGAGCCCAGTAGTTAGAGATAAGCTTGAGCGACATAGTATGACCTTGTTTCTTAAAAAAAAAATTCAAAAATAGCCAGATGTGGTGGTGTATGAGGCTGCATCTAGCTATGATTGTACCACTGCACTCCAGCCTGGGCAACAGAGAGACTCTGTCTCAAAAAAAGGAAAACAAAAGAGGAAAGAGGAAGAAGAAAAAGTTCTTTGTAAGTATCTCTGTGACCAGTCAACATTGGGGAAAATAAATGTCACTCCCAACATGAAAAAACAAATAAAACAATAAAATAAAACTTGCATTCATTCAGAGGCATTCAGTCAACTCTTATAAAGTGGAAATCAATTTATTTTAAAATTTAAAAATGACTTTTTTTACAGTACAAAAGCAGTACCTATTCATTACGGAAATCTTGAATAATAATGTACTCAGTATTTTGAAGCTACTATTGGAAGAAAGTCATGCTTTTCTGCAATATTGCAGATTTGCAAATGCCTCTCCATTGCACTGAAGACAATATTTATGTATTCATGCCTATACCTACTAAAATTTCAGTTCACTATGAATCAACTAAGCAAAACGTTTTACTAATGTGGAGTTACGAGATTTGTAAAATAAACATATAGGATGCCCAGCTAAATTAGTCAATTTTACATTTATGTATGCCTCAAATATCATCCTGTATTTTAACTTGAAACTTTATAGGCTGAACTTTAATATTAATATTTGCCTTAGAGAGAATAAAAGGTAAAAATTTTAAAAACACAGAAAATAAAAAAAGAGTAAAACAGATTCTTATTATGGAATAAGTAAAACACGAAGCGAACAACCAGGCAAATATATTCCAGACCTTAACACACATCTGGTCTACTCTCCGATACTTACAGTCCTCCAATCCTAAATCGTGAGAGGCAGATCCTTATTTAAATGGAGACATTCAGAGATCAGCTGATCATATTATTAGACTGACCTGTATGCCACTAACTTTCAACTTTCAATTTTTTGTTTTTACAATTATGATAATACCTACCTGAGTTGATTGATACAGAAATTAAATGAGATAATATGTGGAAAGTGTTTTACATGTACTTATCGGTCAATTTCTTCAATTAAGTAAAAGAAGATTCAATTATATTTACTAAATTCTATTGGGGCAAAATCTTGAAGCTAGTGCATTTTAGACTTTTAATTTTTTGTTATGAAAATTTCAAATATGCACAAAGTAGAGAAAATAATAACAATATAATGCCATGTATTTAGTACCCAGACTCAAAAATTATCAACATTTTGCCATTCTCATTCTCCTTTTTTTTCCTGGAGAATTTTAAGTATATTCTTGAAAAAAATATATACTTTTACTCATTCATATTTCAATATGTATTATAAATATATTTCACAATAAGGATTCATCCTCTTTTCAAAAAATTAGCTGGAATTTCCTCTCTAATTGTTTGCAATTTCCAGTTAATTGGTGTACATTCTAAATTAAATGTCAAAAGGAAGTCAGTAAGGAGATGCTTAGATTTTAGCACTACAGACTGGAAATGCAAATACTGTTAGAAGTTATAGCTTGCATAATAAAAGCACAAAGAAACAAACTTTCACCATAAAATATTAAAAGCAGTTTCATAAAAACAGAAAACAAAATTCCTTGGAAATCAGAAGCTGTTACTTGCCATTGCAGTTGCATTTGTGGATCGGTGGGATGAAATCATTTTCATTGTTGTCTCCTTCCTTTTCTGTGAAAGTCCTCATTCTGAGAAATTTGTATATTTTATATTAAATCATTTCCTATTAAAAAAAAAAGAAATTATGTACTTGGAGCAAACAGAAAGCTGCTAGTGGATACATTTTACATTTGAGTCTTCAGTTTTTGGCCGGGCACCGTGGCTCATGCCTGTAATCCCAGCACATTGGGAGGCTGAGACTGGCGGATCAACGGAGGTCAAGAGATCGAGACCAGCCTGCCTAACATGGTGAAACCCCATTTCTACTAAAAATACAAAAATTAGCCAGGCATAGTGGCGTGCGCCTGTAATCCCAGCTACTCAGGAGGGTGAGGCAGGAGAATCACTTGAACCTGGGAGGCCAAGATTGCAGTGAGCCGAGATTAAGCCATTGCACCCCAGCTTGGCCAACAAGAGTGAAACTCCATCTCAAAAAAGAAGAGAAAAGAAAAGAGAAAAGAAGGGAAGGGCAGATTTCAGTTTTCAAGGTTACCTGAAACCTATACATAGCAATAAATGCACTAAACTAGATTGTTCTTCTAATAGCTTGTTTTTTTTTTTCATTCTCCCTCCTGTGTAAACTTTAATGCTAAATGTACCATTGTTCGCTCCTATGTAATTTTTAAAGGAAGCAGCTCCATAATGGTCAAATTAAAATGAAAAGCCAAAGTGACAAATAAAATGCACGTGTATAATAAGCCTTCTACTCAAATGTGTACTGAGAATTAGAAAAATTTTAACCGATATCAATTCACCAAAAATCTTATAAACTCAGTGGAAACAAAAAGAAGAAATTCAGATTTGGAAGGCCTGAAATACATTCTCAAGTTCCACTACTAGCTAGCTGGATGGAAGGAACAAGGACCATGTGAAGATGAATGCCCTCCACTGTATAAACATTACATACAAGACATTGCTTTTTATTGTTATATACATATGTATATACATATGTATATATGTATACATATGTATACATATATATATACATATGTATGTATATACATACATATGTATACATATATATACATATGTATGTATATACATACATATGTATACATATATATATACATATGTATATATACATACATATGTATACATATATATGTATACATATATACATATGTATGTATATATATGTATAGCTGGAAATAATTCTATGGCTTTATTGAAACAGCTAAGCTGCCAGGAGATTTAGAGGTTGGTGTGGTAACTGTTTCCCACCTAATAGCAGAATATGCGAATATAAATAAGCATGCATTTTGAAGGTATCAATGCCTAAGGGCAGCATATAAACCCACCATATATGTCAGCATCTATTTTCAGAAACTGCAGTTTTACCCAAATATACTTGTATCCAGATGCCTTCTTTTTCCTCCCTTTTGTTACCTCTAAACCAGTTTGTGTTTGTACACCCTTCTGACCCCCGGAGATGAGGTGATAATGGAGAACTCCTTGGGGGGAGCAGGGAGAATGATTGATGAATTTTTGAATAGGCCTAATTGAAAAACAAAGCTAGTTACATTTTATCATTGGCCGTAAACATTCGTTGAACAGGGTAGAACTACAGATTTTTCCTTGTAAAATCAATGAGTGCTTTGTACTTTAACTGGAAATTTATTAGCCTCTACATTCAATAAGTTTGCATCACTAATGTGAATCAAACCTTTACAGTCTGCTCAAATACTTTTGATTATGGCATCTGAGAAGAATTTTGTTGGGATGTGTGTTCCCTACATGCAGGTAATATTGAACTGGAAACGGAAAATCAGTCCAAATCGGAACAGATGTCTTCTCCACTACCAGTTTCCAGTTTCAAGTTCAATCTCTGTGCATACCAAGTATAATCAGTGTTTTATTTAAATATGTAAATTTATTAAATTTACACCAGTGAATTTTAGGAATAGAGCCTTTATGGAACCTCTTTTCCGACTTGTTCCTCTACTCCACTTTAAATATCTCTACTGAAATTTTCCTTCCTCCACAACACTGCCTGCATTTTTCAAAGTAATTCATGAACGCAGCTAAAAAGAGAAGCCTTTAACAGCTAATCTGCATTTTTTCCTTCAGCATAATATCGATCTGACAGTAACAGTTTTGATAAGGTGCACTTTTTGCAGGGTGGAACAAAGAGCAATAAATTAGTTTTGAACTTTTATGATCTTGTGTTATAAAGAGTCTACAACAGACGTTGTATTCAAATCAATTGTCAAAGTGAAGAAGGATTAATAACTGTTGTACTATGTAACCTTTTACATAACTGCAGCCTGAGGAAGGGAACACTTTAAGATCTACTGCCGTATTTCGTTATTGTAATTCCTAATAGAAGACCCTTTTCATTACAGAAAAAAAAGGGAAAAAAATAATAGCTTAGTTTGTAGATTTGTTTGTAGAACTTATTTTAATTTTCCTTGACATTATTGGGAGATGAAGTTGAAAGCAGACTCAGAGAAGAAAATTCCCAAGAGAAATTGTGGATTATGAGGTCAAAGAACAGAATAAATAGCAGAGATGTTGCTTTTCAGGAGACATCACATTAGATTGCATTGCATTTCTATTGCTTTATCACTGATGAGGTGCCTTTTTTTCTGAAAATCTTGAAAATTTTTATAGATAGAGTAATTTTAATGGGTCTTAGGATCATATGTAGATGATTCTGGAATCAATATTGCTTTATCCAGAGAAAGAAACTGAGTCACAAAGTGGTTCAATAACTGCCTCAAGATAATTACCCAGCTCAGTGATTCTGTCCTATATTTTAGTGTCTGGATAAAGAAGAAGCCTAGACCTTGAGACTCCTATGTTAAACAATCATACTCTACTTACCTCCCATTGATGATTATGGCTCTTTCACAGAAATTCTAAAATAAAGTTCACCTCACTGTCGTTAAGAATTTTTGTACAATATAGAAAAGGACAATATCTTTGACGTGAAAGGCCAATAGGATATGATTCACCACAGTAAAGGCAAGGAGGTTCTTCATTTTAAACTGCAGCTTGGCTGGAGGACATTAAGAGTATTCTAAACCATGTGGAGTCAGACAGCTCCTCAAGATGCCAAGACCTAAAATAATACAGTAACTGGACAGTACTCTAAAATGGGCTTTAGAATCGACTTCAGGAATAGAACAGAGAATTAAGAGTCAGGAGACAAACTCTAGCCCCTGACCAGCTGTGAAGCTTTGGACAATTCCTCTCCCATTGCTTGTCTCACTTTTTCTACCTTTAAAAGGATTAAAAGGAGGAAGTTAGGTTAGAATTGAGATTCAAATCAGGATTGAATTAAATATCATGCATTTTTTTTCCAAATCTAACAGACCCACACCTTTTTTTGTTCTTTACAAATGAGCTTTTAAAGAGATGGGAACCATGATTCTACAGAATGTTTGATCTGGATTTAATTACATCCTTTCTTGTGGTATATAATTCATTCCTCACATCCCTGAATTTCCAGTAAAGTGAAAGTTTGGTTTAAAGTCTGTATAAGATATTTGGCAAGTACATTGCATAGATGCTGCTTCATACTTCATATTGCATTTTATCAAAAGGCTTATACTGACTGCTTACCCACTATTAGTGATCATGAGTAATTGTTGTGTAGGGTGGTAACAACCTGGTGCCTACATTGTAATGTTTTAATTTCCCCTTGAAACTGGCAAGTACTGTGATACTTGTGTCCATGCCATTTTTAAAGTCTGAAATGGTAAGGATCAAAATTATGTTAAAAAGATCCTAAAATATGGTTTATTATCTTTTCTAATTCTTTCCATAAATCTTTAAAAATTAATTTTTGGTCTTTAAGATTGTCCTTTCTCTTCTATTATACTCTTACTTTCTTTAATGAAACATTGGCAAGTAAGTGGTGATATGTTATTTTAAGAAATGCTCTTGTAAAGAAACTCCAAATATTTGATTTTAATAACAATAAATAATAGAAATTACCTAGAAATTAATTTTTAAAGCAACTATTTTAATAGTAAACAATGGTTTCCAAGACCATATGTAGGGCAGAATTTATTTTGGAAATTTCTCTTAAAACAAATTTTTTTTAAGTTAACCTTTTTTTGTTTCACAGTGTAGTATTGAGATTTATGAATGCTTATATATATTTTTCAGCTTATTTGCAGCAGAGTACTTCACCTTATTATATAAATGACCTTTTTCTCTGTATATTTATATATTGTATATGCTAATTTTACTGGCTTAGGAAGGACTGCTAAAAGTTCAGAACAACCTAGTTCAGGTTTGTCTTCAATGAATTGAGTTGCCCTATCAATTGAAGGGTCATAAGCAGTTATACTTAATGGTAAATAGTTTTTGTAACAAGCATCTGTGAAAAAAAATTACACAAAAATTGCTTCTGAGGAATTTTTTTAATGACTGATTTTGAATAAACTCTCTTTCTTAGCTGAAGATTTGAATGTAGAAACAAAAGAATCTAAAATTGCCTTAGGGAGTGAGGTCAGGCAAAGGTTAGTCAAAGGAAGGGGGAATTAAACAGCGTTCATGGCTTTGGAAAATTTTTAATCATTGCACACACATACACACATAGCATTAGAGCGTTGATAGATAGGCTATGTATAGACAATTTTATAAAATTAGGTGAATGTTTCATTGTATTCTTATAATTTGGTTTTCTGCCTGTATTTCACTTCATAATTGAATTTTGAAATTTGAAAAATAGGGAAGATTAAAACAACTATAAGGTATTAAGATATTCAAATTATTATTTTGGCTTAGAATGAGGATTAATTTTAGTAGAACATTGAAAGAAAACATTATGCATTTAGCATTTGTAGGGGACATAAATAAAGCGAAATATGCAGAATTTCATTAATCAAATGTTCTAGCCCATAAAAAAATAGAAACAGTGACCAGTTTCTATACATACTTAGCTGGAAATTGAGGGTGTAAGCAGAAATTCCTTTTATTATGAGGCAGTTTATTATAAATAAGAATGTTTTATTCCCACCATAGGACAGTTTCTTATGCAGAAATACTTCAATTGGGTTGTTATTTATGTTCTAAGATAATACTTTAGTAGTTAAAAATGCCTCATTAAATATTCATTCCCTTTTTGCTGTTTTTTACCTTACCTTTTCTAGATTAAAAGCAAAGTTAAATTAATAAACACATCTTAGAAAGATGTTGCTTTAAGACTGATGAGCTTTCTTTAAAAAAAATTCTGTTAAGTATACTTAATTTTTGCAACAATCGCTTAGATACTTTGACAAGATGGGGTCAACCTTTGTAATTTTATTACTGCCTGAGACAATTGCCTCACAATAAGGCAATCTTTATATCTTTTCATTTGACTATATGCAATTAATATTATTTAGAGATTTTTTTTTGATTTAGGATGGGGATTTCTTCCTTTTTCTAGTTCCACCAACTATACTGCCGAAGAAGACAGTGAGGTTGAAAAAGAGAGTAAAGTTTCACTTCATTGATTACTACTAACATGGAAATCTAGAAAAAGTAATCATCTTAAACTCTCTAAAATTATTAGATCACCAGCAGTTATTATATTAATTTTCTAATAAAATCTTCTGAAGACTTCCTTCTTACACTAACAGCGGTAACTGCAATGCAATTTATCTGAGGATACACTGGCAGACCTTTGCAGACTTATCAAAATGAATCATAAAGAAATTGTACTGAGCAAAGAGCCTTTTATATGAAACAAAACTGATGAATTTTGCACTTTGTTGGTTTGTAAAATTATGGAAAGGAAAAAAAATGGTGTGCTGTTATAAATTTGCCGAATTTCTTCCTCCTCAAAAAAAATCTGTTTTTCTCCTTTCAAATTTACCCTTTGTGGCACAAAATAAAGCCAGTGAGATAGATTTACAGAATGGAGACAATTAGTGCACTTTAATATTTCTAGAATCTGCATTTTTACTATATAAAAGTCTAGTGTCTTACTTGGTAAATAGTGTCAAAGATAGTGTTATGAGAAAATGATGTGGGGTTTTTTTGTTTGTTTTAAATTTTGCAACACCAAAATAACTCAGCATTTGTTAACGTGGTTGAACAACCTATCTATTGTATTAAAAAAAAAAAAAGAAAGAAAGAAAAGAAATCAAATCAACAACTTAGGAAAAGCTGTCCAGCCTTTAGTACTGCTCCCAACATAACTCTGTTACTCATTTTTCTTTTATTTGGAGATGAAGAAGAAAATATTCTCTTACTTTTAGGCAATGGGAAAATATATTACTTAGAATATCTGTGTATTTAGAGCTAAGTTTTTACAGAAGGGAAGGCTAGTCAAAAAGAGAGTTAAGAAAAAATCCAAGTGAACTTTCTACTTATTTTATGATATTTATCCTTTAGGACAGCTTTATGAAATTATGAGTGACTCAAAATGGAGCTAACAACTAGACAGAAAGGTCTTATTTAATTATCGATAATTTAACATGATTTGAGGTGCCTTTTTATTATTTTTGAATGTTTAATTAACTCATAAATGCAGATGAATATTATGCCTAAATAGATGAACAAATCACACAAGCTCAGAATTTGTTCCTTTACCTATACAGATGGAGCAAATAATATCTACTAATAGGGTTATTGTGAATGTTAGAATGAGAAGAAAGAATGTTAAGTCCTATCTGATTGGGAGCCTTTGTATAGATCTAAAACAAAGAGGTAAAATGAAGCAATTATCCAGAGAATCTGTGTAGAAAATTCACTTTAGTCTAATTTATTTGATAATTTAAATGGAAATGCTTGTTGTGATTTGAGCCAACTTTATACCTGAGCCTTTCTTTTTATGCAAATTCTATCAAAATACATTTTTTACTCTCATAAAAAATTTCAAAAGCGGCAAAATGCTTCTTTGTTCCTTTTGGTACTTAAAGCTCTCTTATTCCTTGTAGGACTTAATAGGGCCCATCACAACCTGAAAAAAGTAGAGCAACTGTTTCTGTATGTATAAAATGAAGGTAATAGGAATGTAGTAAGGATCAATTACTATATATGTGTAAATATGCTTTACAGAGAAAAACATTTTTTACAAATTTTAATTGTTTTTTTCTATCGTTTATGCTGGCTCTTATACATGGAGAGATAGTACCAGAAGAGTTTCTCCTTCCAAGGAAGTTTTCTTGTCATGAGCCTGGGTTTGCAATGAGTCAGTCACACTTACCTGGTTTCCCTTGCTACAAAATTAGGCATTTGCCACTTGGCTCACTAGGGTGATGGCTGCAATTTCTGTTATTGAAAATAAGTGATGCTAATTGGCCCATGTGGAGATAAGTCTTGTCGCCTTGGTCTCATTAATGCCATGATTTAGCCAACAGAGCTAAGCAGCAAGGAACTAAATGATGGAGTTACTAACTTCCCATTGCATAATTTTCCTGCACTCTCAGCTTTCTCACATTTACATTTTTACTATATTAGCAAAAAGAAATATATTTATGCCCCTAAAGATTTTTCAGATTCTATAAAGGCTGGCAGTGAAACTTTATCATACAGAAAGTTGTTTGCAAATGTGCTTGAAACTTAATAAAAATGTATAGCTTGAGAGACTTGGCAGTGTTTTAATATATGCACCTCCCAAGTTTTACCCAGCTGGAAGGAGGAAACCCTGATGAATTTTCATGCCTCTTGGGGAGCTAATAACAATATTTGTTGAAGTAAGGATTCTTTTGGGAACCCTTCAGGAAAAATACTATTCTCCTCCTTGAGTCAGTGAAATTTGAAGAACAACTTCAAGCAGCAACACTGTTGTCAAAAGAAACAGATGGGGCAGTTTCTGAGGTCACTTCTTACAGTATCTAAAATTAATTTACAGTAAAATATCTACCTAACTAGGGGCTAATTTCTCTTAAGAATTTCTGAACTGGAAAATGAGCTCACCAGCTTCCTGCTTCAAATTTCTCTTTGTAGAACTGATCAAGCGGAAGGATGGGTATTATCTGAAATGTAGATCTGAAAAAAGAACATTAACAATAATGGCATTTCTTCACGGTGCTCATTTAGAAATATGAGTTAGCAAGAGTGTGTACATAGAAGATGCCTTCACTTAAAACCCATCTGTCCTCAGTGGGGTCATCAAAAGGTCAGATGTGTCACCTTGGGCTATTTAGCAAAAACTAAAGCTTTCTTTCCAACTTTTAGGCCTTCTTTTATTTCCTGGAGACAGGTTTCCCCTTGGCAACAATTCAAAGTACTAATTCCATAGGTTGAAGGCCTTTAAAATGGAAAATGAAAATCCCACTTGATTCCCAGTAGTTGAGTAATTCCCACTAAAGGTGGATGAGGAACAAGAAAAGCTGTTATTTTTTTCCCCAAAAAAGAAAAGAACAGTGGGGAAGAACTGTTTGCCATTAATACATGTTTTTAACAAACATGAGAGAGAGTTAAAGAAAACAAATATGTATAGAATATCCAATAGGCTGTGTCTTCAAGTTTATGATTTTTTAAGTATAAAATAATAGGATTTGTTACGTTTATCATCATGCTGTTTGCTGATTCATTTTATAAATACTGGAAGCATTTATGTTTTTCATATTTGCTTTCTGAACTCCTGCAGAGATGTGTTGTGACTGGGAAGAAGTTACTCCTGACCCCTCTCCCACACAATAGTGCATGATATATCATTAATGCAAGCCAAAGTTTTGGCAAATATGTGTGACTGAATATTTGGAACCATCACTCACTATGAAAAACTCTCTGTCACAAGGTTGTTTTGAAACAAATGGTTTCAGCACAGATGAAGAATTTAGCCCAGACAAAATAATTAATCAGCAGATAATATTGTATGACTGTGTTGGTAGAAATGAGAGTGACCAACATTTATCATTTTTTATAGTTTTGGTTTGTATAGTCAATGATACATTTATCATTTTTTATAGTTTTGGTTTGTATAGTCAATGATACATAAGTAAATGACACTCAACGAAGTAAATAGTAGTACGCTACAAGACATAAAAGAGATTTTAGAGAACATCTAGCCCAACTGCTTATTCGATGGAAAGAAAGTGGAGACTCAATGAAAGTAGTCATCTCATTAAAGACAGAAACATTATTAGTATGAAGTTTCCCAGACCTATGACTCCTTCCACTACATTATACAAATATGTATAGGTTTATCCTGTCTTATCTTCAACCACTCCTCATCTAGACCTCTTATTTGCTAGTTTGCTTGCTTGCTTTGTTTATAAACAATATGCAATTTGAAAAATATGTGGGTCAAAATAATAGTTTATTTGTATCATGTGAATACATTCTCTGTTGTACGGAATCAGAGAATGTTAAGAGTTGGAAAAGACTGTGCTATGAGTATAGAAATCCGTTTCTGAGAATTCTTGTTGAGAAGTTATTTAGTTTTTGCTTGCACACTTCAGAATGGGAGCACATTGATTTTTACAAGGAAGCCTATTTAATTATCTGATAATATTGTTAGAAAGTTTTAGAATATTATACTAATATTTGCCTCTTTGTGATTTGCATCTATAGTTCCTTACTTTTCTTTCACATAGGACCATACAGAACCAATTTTATTTTTGTTTCATGTGACAGCGTTTCTATACTTAAGCAAATTTAATCATGCCCTTCCTGCCTTATAATGTCTCCCAATTTCTTATATGAGAGCATTTCCAGATCCTTTAAGATCCCATGGATTTTTTCTACATGGTATCCAGTGAGTCAATATTCCTCTTTGAAATGGATTACAATTTACAGATTTATTTTGAGGAGTGAAGAATGCAGAAGGGACAACAATGGTCCAGAGATACATTTTTTTAAAATCATGGGCAATCAGTATTTTGAATGTTTCCTATGAATCAGAAACTGCTATGCACTTTACATGAATTATCGAATTTAATCTTCACCATGAACACATGAGGTAGGTACTTTCGTTATTTCCATATCATAAATGACAACACCGAGAACCAGAGACACTGAGTTATTCAAGGGCTCATAGTTAATAAATAGCAGGCATTAACCCACAATTTCTTAACTTCCAAAATTAATAGACTGCTACTTTCTGCTGCCTCCTATACCACCTGAGTGGCTTATTTGCCTACCCTCCTACTATTGTCTCATTTAATATTATACATAATCTGCCCAGGCACGGAGGCTCACATCTTTAATCCTAGCACTTTGGGAGGCCGAGAAGGGTGGATCACCTGAGGTTAGGAGTTCGAGACCAGCCTGGCAAACTTCGAGACCAGCCTGGCCAACATGGTGAAACTTTATCTCTACTAAAAATACAAAAATTAGCCAGGCATGGTGGCACATCTGTAATCTCAGCTACTCTGAGGCAGGAGCATCGCTTGAACCCAGGAAGCAGAGTTGCAATGAACCAAGATCCATCTCAAAAAAACCGCACACACATATATATATATATATATATATATATATATATATATATAAATACATATACGTATATACATATATATGGTAGATAATCTTAAATTATTCTATTTCACACAAATAAATTTAGTGTGTAATTGTACAAGGAGCTTATAATCAATTGCTAGCAAACAATTATGTTTTTTCATGTCCATTTTTTATCCTGATAGCTTTGCACCGAAAATCTTGTAAAGAAAACAAGATTGTAAAATAGGCTGGATGCAGTGGTTTATTGCTGTAATCCCAGCACTTTGAGAGGTTAAGGCAGGCAGATCAGTTGAGTCCAGGAGTTTGAGACCAGCCATGGCAATATGATGAAACCCTGTGTCTACATAAAAAATACAAAAATTAGCTGGGTGTGGTGGTACTTGCCTGTTTTCCCAGCTATTCAGGAGGCTGAGGTGGGAGGATTGTTTGAGCCCAGGAAATTGAAGCTGCAGTAAGTGCCACTGCACTCCAGCCTGGGTGACACAGTGAAATCTAGTCTCAAAAAAAAAGAGGCCAATAAACATATGAAAAAATGTTCATCATCACTGGTCATTAGAGAAATGCAAATAAAAATCACATTGAGATACCATCTCATGCCAGTTAGAATGGCGATCATTAAAAAATCAGGAGACAACAGATGCTGGAGAGAAATAGGAGCGCTTTTACACTGTTGGTGGGAGTGTAAATTAGTTCAGCCATTGTGGAAGACAGTGTGGTGATTCCTCAAAGATGTAGAAGTAGAAATTCCATTTGACTCAGCAATCCAGTTACTGGGTATATACCCAAAGGATTATAAATTGTTCTTTTAGAAAGACATATGCACATGTGTGTTCACTGTGGCACTGTTTATAATAGCAAAGACCTGGAACCAACCCAAATACCCATCGATGATAAACTGGACAGGGAAAATGTGGCACATATACACCATGGAGTACTATGCAGCCATAAGAAATGATGAGTTTGTGTCCTTTGTAGGGACATGGATGAATCTGGAAGCCATCATTCTCAGCAAACTGACACAAGAACAGAAAACCAAACACCACATGTTCTCATTCATAGGCGGGTGTTGAACAATGAGAACACATGGGCACAGGGAGGGGAACATCACACACTGGGGTCTGCTGGGGGGTGGGGGATTAAGGGAGGGACAGTGGGGGGTAGGGAGGTTGGAGGCAGACAACAACGGGAGAAATGCCTGATGTAAGTGATTAGGGGGATGAAGACAGCAAACCACCATGACATGTGTGTACCTTGCAACAATCCTGCAAGACCTGCACATATACCCCAGAAGTTAAAGTACAATTTAAAAATAAAAGACTGTAATATACTTAACTGCAATGGACCATAACCTATTTAAAAACAGCGGTACACATAATATACTTTGATGGGTCAAAGGGACAGGAATTATTTCTAATTTACGAAGAGAAAAAGAATGTTTTTCAGTCTAAGGAAACTCCAGAAAGGGACTTTCACTTAATTTGGGGATTGCCTATTAGTAAATCAATTCTAAAGCTTGTTGATCATTTCCACCTGAGTTAGAAAGTATAAATCCTTAGATGTACTTTTTTGTCAAAAGAATCACTTGTTGGATATTTGATAATTTAGGCTAGGGTAAATCAACTTGGCAAGCTTAACGTCTTGGAACTTAAGACACAGTTATTCTGTGTTCTTTCCAAAAACATTTAAACTTATCTCTTCAAACTACCTACTTAAGGACTTTTCTAGTAACCTCAAGGAGTGTTTTCTTATCTTTATGAGTCATTTACATCATAAGGGATCACTTCAACAAAAAGTTTTAATAAAAACTTTTTAACAAAACTTTTCCTATGTGGCTTCCTCTCAGAACTCTACTGCTTCTCACAGGGAACTCTGCCCTTTTATTGTATGGTATATTTTAAACACCTATGAACAGACAGAACAGAACTATTTAAAAACGCAACTACATAGGGTTTTCCTTAAACATGCATACAATATTTACAAATTAAGCCTGCATTTACATGGTGCTAAAATATCTGCTCAGTTAAGCCTTACGTATTGTTTTGTTGTTGTTGTTACATAGATAAAGTGACCATATGCCCTGGTTTTAAAAAGAGGATTCTAATTTCAAATGTTTTGTCTCATTATCCCCATAATTATGCTTATACCTATAGGAGCATGTGTCCTATTTTGAGAAGGGGGAAAATGTTTATCTGATTACTTCATAGATAAAACATTTTAAAGATGGAATTATTTACATGGGCCAGATATTTTGGTGTTCTGTAGATGACCATAGAAGTAATTACAATATTCTATGTTGAATATGTTGTTCTTTCTGTTCATCTCCTCCCCTTCACCTAACACATGGTTTGAGAACTCACAAGCAAACCAAAAGCTAAAACAATTAAACTTGGAATCATTAAACCTTACTGGGTTCATAAAAAACAAGAAGATGTAGATAAGAATATTTTAAAATATATTTCAAAAGACAATGGCAAATACATAGTCACTCTTTAAATGTTTTTTAAGGCTCCACAAGGGCAGATCACCATATTGAGGCACATAAAATTATTAATTATTGAATGTGTTCTCTATACTGAAGGAGCAGGTACTCATCATCTCTGAGCCTCTGTTTCCTTTTTCCATAAAATTAGAATGACAGTAAATAACAACACCTATCCCATTGAGGTGTTATAAAAATTAAGTAAAATAATTGTAAATTCTTTAGTGATCCTGCTATAAAGGGAGAGCACCATGAATATTAGCTACTAATATCATTATAACAAAAAACATATCCTTATATGACTCAATATAAGGATTGTATAATACATTAAGGCCAAAGGAGGGTTTGGAGTTGAGTTTTAGTTAGAGGATAGGCAAAACTGGTGACAAGCAAAGATCCTGGAAGAAATAGATCTTGAACAATGAATTAAAGAAAGGAAAATATTAATTACATGGATAGATAGGAAAACAGGGGGCAACACATACAAAAACACAAACTCGACCATTATGTGAACAATAAACCTGATTCATTATAATAAAATATTCCATGTAATAATTTAACTCATTGCTAATCAAATGTCATAATTTTAGTTTGTTATTGTTGTTGTTGTTTCAGATAGTCTTTTTTAAGCCACATATAGTTAGAATAGTTGAATTCAGAGGTTGAACTCATCAGCTGTCTGAATCAACTGTTACTAGGGTCACTCTTTTATGAGATGCCTCATATCTTTCTCTTTAATATTTTTTTCAATTTTTGTCCTTTATCAAAATTTTACTTGGAATTGTGGTCTTTGACATCGGTGGTCTGTATTTTAAGTCTTTACATGGTTGATTGGTGATATCTGGGTGAAGAATAATTATAACAATTGCTTAATAGCATTTATTATGCAACAATTTTTGTACTTAATACTTTAGATCAATTACCTCATTACATACCTCATAAGGTAATCTTATTATCATCCTTATTTTACAGATGAGATGAAGAAATGGAGACAAGGAATGGACAAGTAACTTATTGAAGGACACATTGTTAAATGGTAATAGCTGGATTTTGAACTTGGGCAGTTTGGCACTTGATTCTATTTTACCACGTTAAACTACTTATTAGAAAGTTCAATTTCTGATAATATTGCCTAACACAAATAATTAATTCATGATAAACATTTATTGAATGAATTAGAGACAATGAATGGATGAATGTTGATAAAGGTTAAAACTGTAGGACAATCTCACTATGTTAGTATTGTTATAAAGAAAAAAACTAGGTAATTATTCATTACACTTAATCAATGTTAATGACCAGGCCAGGTCAAACACTTGTTTATGACTCAATAGTATCTTCTTTTTTTGAGCAGCTATTATAACTACCTAAACCATACACTGAGAATTTCCTAAAACAAAGCAAAAGGAAGAAGTTATAATATCAGATAAATTTGGTATCTAATTCAAGACTAAGGTTACACATTTCAAATTATTCCACAGACCAGTATAATCTAAATTTATTACTAAAGATGCCAAGAGACACAGAGAGGATAACAAAAAAATACGAAAGTCATCATATAACCACTGTCAAAGCAGATGGGGTGGAAAGAATCTAGGAACTAAACATTTGACTTTCTGAACTAATCCATGAGATTATTGTTTAGATGGATTGCTCTATAATGCATAATTCAAGTTTTACGTCATACTATGTATATGTGTTTCTCTCTATCTAAATTGAGTTTTCTATTTTAAAAATGGACATTATTCTGGTGAGTTGGCTGATTTCCAAGACTCCCTTTTATTTCATAATGATAGAAACAGCCACAATTTCGATTTCACACTGCCTATATGTAGACAAAGGGATCATTCAATTTGCAACAAGAAAAAGAAGTTACCATATTGGAAAGCAATTTCCCAAAGCTCTTTCTTCATTTCTGACATAATGACAAAGCTCAAGTAATGTAATCAGAGTCTACATTATGGTGCAGTGAAGTATAGTCATGAACTTTACTAAGTTACTGCCACCTAGATACTTTGGATTCAATATGGGATTCCTTTGGACAAGAGATTCATTGACATCTATCCATTTGTCTTTGTATCTATCAATATATCTACCCATCTAATCACATATTTATATTTGGTAATATATTTTATCTTTAAAACAAGAAAATAGAGGAGTCTGAAATGTATGTACTAAGTTTCTCCGCCTTTATTTTTATAAAGCTAGGCTTGATTTCGTCAAATCAGTAAGAGTTTTATATTTGTATTTTGCTTCCTTTTTTCTGTCTCATTTTCAAAGGTAGATCAGACACTACTGAGTCAAAGTTTGATTGAACAAAATGATCAATTTTCAGTTTCACTGCAAAGAAAAATGAAATAATCTCTTAGCTTGCTGATTATGTTATTACAATTAGCAGCACCTTTCTGCTGAATTTATTTTTGCATCAGTATATATTCTTTTACTGTTTCACAATTAGCCCATCTATGTACATTTTGAAGTAATGACCTTTTGAGATATCCTTACGCTCTAATATTAATATTTCTATTCTTTTCTGTATTTGCAACTTTGTGCACAGTGTATGTAAGTTCAGTGGCTTCGTGTCTGAAACTTAATTTTTCTCAGTATAGCTGCATTAGCATTCAGCTGTGAGTATGAAAGATAATAGTATTAAATGCAACTTCCATTCTGTTGTCATGGATGCAGCACAACCCAATACTGGTGATGCTATATGACTAATCTTTGTACAATATCATTTTTATCTACTAACTTTAATTTTATTACATGTAAAATTCAATCACTATATCAAAAAAAGTTTCTATTTATTTGATATTTGAGGCATTAATATGTTATAATCTATTGGTTAATTTTGAATATAAGATTCTTTAAAAATGTTTTTAAAGCAATATATATGTATGTCACTATCCGTTATGAAAATCAGAAACAAAAATCAGGAAAAATATAGCATCATATAAGAAAGAAGGTCTTTTTTTTTAAATGAGTCAGTGATTCAGTATATACTTTTTTGTGTATAGGTTGTATGAAGAGAAGTAGTAGTATTCTATACATAAGTTATAGAAATAACATGTATTTTTTTAATTTGTAGAGAATTGTACCATGTTAATAACTTTTTTTTTTACAAAAGATATACCATCATTTCTAAAGAATTTTTTGTCAAACAATGTATAAATTTGCTTGACATAACTCATCATGTTAGTGGAAAAGAAATGGTCTCAGGAATGCTTGTTCCAGAGCTGGTGGTCATAACTGGACCTGGAAAAACAATATGCAACTCTATAGAAGGCAGGAATGTCAGGATCGATAAGAAATTTACTTTTGATTATCCAATGACATAAAGTAAATATAAGGACAGGGTAAGTGCATAAGAAAATAGCCAGATACATAGCTGATTGCCTAGAAAGTATAATGTCCAATATGTCCTCTCCTTATTTGTGGGTATGGATTTGTTCTTTTTGTGAATAATATACCACTTTGTGGTGTTTGTTCATAAAAAAACTTTGTCCTTTTATGTACTCTTTTTTTTTTCACAAAAAGTGGTGATTGGCAATTTAACTTTAAAATTACAAATAAAGAGATCCTTTATCTGTTGAAAACAATTTTTTTTCCTATTCTGTGTTTTAATTCTGATAGTTTGTATTTATATGGTGTGAGGACAAGTTTTGAAAAGGTACTCTATAAGCCTCCATAATATTTATCAATAATTTTTTATTTGAAGGTTGTTCTCCTGCATCGTTCAAAATGAAAAATATAAAAAAATTTGAAAGTAGTTTTGGATATTAACTTTTGATATATTACTAATAAAATATTTTGATCTTATAAAATTAAATTTGCCTTCTGTTTTTCAATAATTTGAACCAGACAGGGTTTTTGTTATGATTATGTCAATCATCTATTACCTTATTGACATAAAGATACTTCATATTGTATATTGTTTTGGTTGAGGGTGATTATAAAATGGGGAGGCTATAGAGTGGGGCAAATTTGGGCCCACTTATAATTAAGCAACAATGAAACAACATGCATCAGTCAATAAAAGAGGAATCAGCATTATTAAGTGAAAATTAAAGAGTCAAACACCCGAATATCTACTGTATCTGCCTGCTGCTAGACACTGAAGCACGGAGAACAGGATACACCTCTATGGATGGATAGATTTCCTTATTAAAAAAACACGGTGGGAAGCACAGTAGGGAAACTTACTAAAACAAGGCTTTGTGTAATTTCCTTGTAAGAAATTTCCCAAGATAGCAACTTGAAAGGCTTTTAATTGTATGACTAGCTATAGAATGAGCTTTGCAATTGGTTGTATTTAAAAATTCCATTAGTTTGCAACAGATCTGGTAGAGTTTCCCAAATTCTTCTCGTTAATTTTTTTCTTTATAAAACATTTGATATCCAGACTCATTAAAATGCGTACATATTTGTGTCTGAATACCTCTAAATTTTTTTCTCAATTATATATTAGTTATTTTTATTTTGGATGAAAAATTTGACTTAGAAACTGACATAATGGCATCACTGAATAAAATAATAAACTTTTATTGCTATATTTACTGCTTCATCCATTTAATGTCTCACATATTTTATCAGGTGCATGCTAAAGGCAGTGTGGCATCCTTTTACTCCTTATGAAAGATTGACTTAACTGCTATAAACCTATCTTACTCCACACTATTCAATCCTAATAGTTGAAAATAAATATGTCAAATGTCAGTTTGGAAATTCTTGAAATAGTTTCTGTTCTACTGTGAACTTTTTTTTTCATCATAGGTGTGACTTGTATTTTTAGAAAATTATTTTTTTTAAACTTGAGTGTGCCTGTTATTTACATTGTCCATTAAATATATTTAAACAGTTAAGACTAAGAAATTATCAACTAAAAGTATTAAAGGAAGGCTTTGTGAATTGTAACCAATTGGTGGAGCATGACTGAGCACCACCAATTAATGACTGTGAATGTTTGATAGTCTTTAAATAGATTTCTAGTTATGTGACCAGTGTTTTCCTAATATAATTAATCTATTTACATGTGTCGTACTCTTAGACATATGTTAAGGTTCTGGTTATAGTAGACATAGAGTAGAAAGTGATATAATTTGGAGCAAGTTAACGGACAGGCTCAGAGATTTTTGGTTCAAAAGAAAACATACAATTTTCTATTAAAATAAGCATTAGATTCCTATTTATTAATTGTAGATTTAGATAATACTACCTTAACTCTGAATTTTAAATGAAATTTTCCAAAACTTATAAAAATAGAACTTAATAAAATATAACTTGATTAGGTAGACAATAGTATATATTGAAGTAATAGCTACATACAATCTTAATCAATCTTAACTTATAGACGTTTTATTTTTATGTAGTCATTAACAGCAATGCTTTAAAGTTGAATTTCCTGCTTCAAGTAGCCCTATTTTAAAAATACACGCAAAAAAGCTGTATTGCTGTAAATGGTTGTTTTTTTTTTTTAACCTTCTTGTTTTGTAATGTAATTATGATCTCTAGGTGTTTGTGTTTTCCTCATACAGACCAGCCACACAAATATTTCAGAAATGTAAAACTTGAGAGAATAGCCAGTAATTTTTATTTTTATTTTTATGTTGTCTTTAACACAAAGACATTTTTATTATATTGGCACTAATTCTGTAGGTGGTACATAGCAGAAAATTTTAAATTAATTTTATTTCCTTTAGAGTAGCCTTTATAAAATTCAGTGATATAGTTTTTATTTCATTATATTTGATCATTTTCCTAGTAAATTTAATTTGCAAATTTATTAAACTACTCCAGAAAGAGCACATCTAAAGTGAAAGGATTATGTGTCTAAACTATGTCTTTATTTTACCTGATTTTCTTTAGCTGTCTGAAAATATACTAGAATCTTTCTTTCCTTCCTTTTTTTTTTTAAATGTTGATATGTTCCTCAGTGTCAGGAATGAAAACTATTTCCAGTTTAAAGTTGAAGGGCTTAGATTTCAAAAGAAAAAAAAAGCAAAACTTAGTGGCACTTAAAATTCAGTTGTCAGTTTTACTGAGAACATTAGCATATACCACATTTGAAGATATATATATACATATATTTAAATGAGTATAAATTATATTTGCATAATTTTGAACAATTCTAGATTCAAAAAGAAGAATAAGGGTAGAGGGCTAATGAGATTATTATTTGATAATGGGATAATTTCTCACAATAAAACTCATGCAATTTTCATTTTTGGGGGGTTTTATTTACTGTAACCTTGAAATCCACATGCACTGTAATAATTACAAGATTTGGACTGAAAAATATCCATTGGTTTTAGAAAAAGGAACATTTTTTAGTTTGCATTTTAAGTTAAAAATGTGATGTTGATACGTTTAAAACAACTTTCCTATCACTAATGCAAAGTTGCTACTTATAAGAAATTTATTTTGTTATTCTTATAACTTCATCTGAAAATAAAGTATGAGAAGAATGGAAGATTTTCATGGGTAAAGATTTGCTTATGCATTTCTACATTTTCACGACATCAGTGTGACTATGGAGGCAAGGTATATTTTAACATCATATGCTTATGCTACAAAAATGACCAGACATAATTTTGCTTTAATTATTTTAGGGGGATTAAAGAGTTCCTGCAGAGAAACAGTTAATCTATTTTTAACTAAAGCTTTACTTTTATAATCTATCCAGTGCTTCAAGTTCTGTCATTGATCTATGATTTATGTGATTTAAACCACCTCTTGGCTGTAACACTGGTTTCTGTCCAAGATGCTGAGTTGAATACTAATTATAAGATCAAATTTATGCTGTTGGGCTAGGCAGCTGAATGAGTTCTCCATGAGGGATTCCCTTCTCCATTCCCTGCCACAGTTCTACCTAAGGGAAGTTTTGTCAGAAAAAAGAATAAGAAGAGAAATAAATGAATCAAAGAAAACTATTCTATATGCTTTAGTTTATTAAGCAATTATTTTTTAATCATACATATACAGTCATTAATGGAGATGTAGTTGTGCAGTTAGAATACATAAACTGTACATTTACTGACTAATCTGTGTGTGTGTGTGTGTGTGTGTGTGTGTGTGTGTGTGTGTGTGTGTGTGTTTTCGTGTATGGGGACGCAGAATAAATACTCAAATAAATATTCATGACTTTCTTTATAACTCAAGGTAAATTAATGGCTCAGATCAGCTCCACAGAATGACAAAGCTTCCATTCTTTGACTATACTAAAAAATTTCCAAACCGTAGATAACCAATTATTTTATTAGAGGTAAGAGAGTCCATTTGTTGAGAGAATAATTTAAGAAATGTAGGCAACTCACTTTCTGTCTAGAGAAGTGGTACCCAAGTGGGGATGACTTTGTCCTTTAGGTGACATTTGGCAATGTTTGGAGACATTTTAGTTTTAACTGGGAAGGCAAGGTGCTACTTGGCATCTAGTGAGTAGAAGCCAGTGGTGTTGTGCATTCTACAAGGAACAGAGCAATTTCTTAAAACAAAGACTTACCCAGATCCATATGTCAATACTCACACTGTTGAAAATCTTGGTTTAGAAGTACCATACATTTGTCAAGCATCGATGCAAAAATGACTGTAATTGGTATTTTTCAGGGAAAAGGGAATGGAGGCAGATAAAGAATATTCTTTAATGGATTTGGGTACTACCACTTTAAATCTAGTGCTACAGTGGGTTTGTCGAGAGCAGCAGTTATTTTCTACTTTATTGCCCCTCTTTCTATAAGTTGTGTAAAATACAAAAGACTCGGATTAATAGATGCTGGGATCTGGCCCGCAGACCCAGGCTTGCATGACAAATGAATAACGTACACTGACAGAGATATCTTGCTGAAACTATGCAACCACCCCACACGGGCCTTCCAAGAAGGTTTGTGACTATTTCCTATAACTGTCTTTTTAATTTCTCTTACAACACTTCCTACCACCCTGACTGAACCCCCACAAATAGAAGGAATTTATACATATGTAGTACTCCATGAGTTTTTCACTAAGAAAGTCCATTTATCCTTTTTAAAAATAATGTTTGTAATTTTTTTACTTTATATAACTAATAATTAATGTGAATACTTTTTTAAACTTTTATCTTAGGTTTGAAATACATGTAAAGGTTTGTTATACAGGTAAACATGTTTTGTTGTACAAATTGTTTTATCACTCAGGTATTAAAATTTGAGGAGATTTTAGCAAGTCCAGTAAAGTAGTAATCTAGTTTTAAAAATTGCCTTTAGAACGAATAGATCTATAGTTTCAACTATAAGGTATTTTAAGGGTAGATACCAACCAGTCTTTTTAAAATGTCTCTGGGGATCTGTACAACTCAAGACTGGTAGTAGCAATGGAGATTATGGACATTTTACTTATGTCCTGCTCTCATTTTACTGGCCATCTGTGGACCCAGTCTTATAATTAATATAGTATATTGTAGACAGGTGAGATTTAAGATCTTCTATCTTAAGTATCTTGAATTGGATCTGTTATTGTCCTCTAAGTGCAATTGTTATTATACTTAAATGATGCATGACTTAAGGAGGATTTAGTTAAAAATAACTTTTCCCAATTCTGTTTCATAGAGATGGTAATACACCTATTCAGATAATACAATATCTTATTTATATGGAAACTTGAATGATGGTCAAATTGCATTATAAAATTTTACTAATTTTGCCCCTAAAATATTCATACCCTTATTATCTCCCGCTTAGATTACCGAAATAGCATATTGACTAGTCTCTATGATTCCAGTGTCTCATCATTCTAATTTATTATTCATATTAAAGCCAAAATCTAGGTGGGAACCTTTTAATTCCCTTCTTTCCATTGCCAAGAAGAGGCACCTTATTTTTCTTATACATCAGGGTCACCTAAATGGATTTTTAATTTGTATATGCCTAAGCCCTGTCCCCCTAAATTTGATTCATGACATGGAGTAGAGCTCACTAATCTGAATTTTAACAAGCTTCTAGGAGTCTCTAATGTATGACTTCCTTTTACCACACTTTAAAAAACAGTGGCATCATGAATAAGGCCCAAAATCTTTCTCACAGCTTTTAGCATGCTCTAAAGAACACAGTGATAATTCCCATTTGGGAATTCAGAGATCTTAATTCTGATATTATCAGATCCAATATATCAGAAGCTATTGTAACTACTACAAAAAATTGAATACAGATTATTCATGAATCTACAAGGTCCCAAAAAGCTAATAGGTTACTTCAGCAGTGTGTGTCTGTGTGTGTGTGTGTGTGTGTGAGAGAGAGAGAGAGAGAGAGAGTGAGAGAGAGAGAGAGAGAGGAGGTTATTAGCTGAATGATTCAGTGCATTTTATGTAAAAATGTTGCATGTGTTCCTTCCCTAGAAATAAAGATAGTTACTCTTGTTACCATTCATTGCCAATACTACTCTTACTCTATGGCTCTAATCTAACTCCTTTATGCTTCTCTCCACTCTGATAGCCCAATATCAATCTTGTATCTTATCGCTGTTCTTTCTGTGACCGCCATTTGGTCAGATGAGAGAATGGGTTGGGAGATATTGGGACAATGTGGCAACAATTTTTGGGTTCTGGAATTTGTGACCACAACACATAATATGGGCTTCAGTCAAAACGTGGACTTGCTGGGCCAGGCACTGTGGCTCACACCTGTAATATCAAAACTCTGGGAGGCCGACGTGTGTGGATCATTTGAGGTGAGGAGTTCGAGACCAGCTTGACCAGCATGGTGAGACCCCTGTATTTACTAAAACTACAAAAAATTAGCCAGGCACGGTGGCACGTGCCTGTAGTCCCAGCTGAGGTAGGAGAATTGCTTGAACTGGGAAGCAGAGGTTGCAGTGAGCCGGGATCACGTCATTGCCCTCCAGCCTGGGCAACAGAGTGAACTCCATTTCAAAAAAATGTAGATTTGCTAAGATCTAGAGGCACATGATCAGGAAGATAAAAAAGGAAAACCAGGTAGATAGATCACGGTGACTTTTTCAAGAACTCATTAACTCTTTAAGGACCAATTGTGTAATGGAACAAAATGAATTTCTCAACTCATTTGAATCTGAACATTTCATCAAGTAGTCATAGTTGACTTGCGAAAACACGGCCTCATTTACTGAAAACTGTATAATAAGGTTTTCATAAATGTTTGCTGAAACACATTTTCTATCTCAAAATATCTTTCTTTTGCCATGTTTCTACACGATGTTGTACGTTAAGTGAATATCAAATGAAAGATACTGTGCTAGATTTTTTCTACCTTCTAATAATTCCTGATTAAACATTGGGCTTCCCTTTACATTTTTGTTCATATCCATGACTCAGTTGATACATTTTACATTCTCTATTAGCAGGTTTGGAAATGACTACTAAACTAAATCATATTTTATATGATTCACTTTAGAGTAGTAAATGTGAAAGGGGACTCCTCAGTACTATACAGAATATGAGACAGATATTAAAAGACTTCCCACAATGCCCAGCCACCAGGGTTTGACAACTTGTAATGGAATATCCAACTGAGAACCAGACTTTTGGTGGATTTTCATGTTTATGCTAAAAGCAAATATAAATTTGTACAAATTCACATCCAGTTGTATTCTCTTTTGACACGTGCTACTGAAGGACCATGCCTGTATGTTAATGAAGATCACCTGCAGAACCTTCCTTCCAGTCATAACTAGACCTACTGCTACGGGAAAACATTAAGACATGCTCCTCTAAGTGGAATATTTCATTAAACAGCTCTTTACAGACAGTCTGAAAAGCAGTGATAATGTTTTTGCAGTGATGATTCTGGGGAACTGTGAGATCTAAAAGTGCATTCTAAATCTTCAAGATAAAACATTGGTATGCTCAGCATAGTTTTAGCATTGCATTTTTTGTTTGTTTGTTTTATACCTCTTATTCTACACCATTGAAAATTGGAAATTCATGTATGATAAAAGTGTAGACTCACTGCTAACCAAGATAATATTAATCCAGACTATTCCACTTTTCAATTCCTTTGAGTAAAAGAACATACACTGCATTTGATATGATGTTTCCATTTTTCTATATTTTCATCAATCCTTCTGCATTTTAAAGAAACCAGATGCTGTATTCTCTTGAATCTCTGTGTTTTTTTTTTTTTTTTTTTTTTTTTTTTTAATGTAAAGCCTCTAACTGAGGATCCTGGTTGAATAGTAAATGTGAAAACTCTGATCAATTTTTTGTCATTGTTAAACCTGATGTTCAATATCAACCCATCAATCAACAAGAATTGATAGTGTCTTTAATGTGTTTTCAGCATTGTGCTAGGCAATGCTGAAAACTATGAAAATAAAGATAAAACCATTTATTTGTTTATTCATTCAACACATATTTATTGAGTACTTATTATATGCAAGGCAATGTGTTTAGAAGAGTTCTTGATTTTCTCTCACAGAGCATAAACATTGGTAGCAGCAAGGAAACATACATTAATCAGATAATTACACAAATAACTGTCATATTTTTACTGGTAGAGAGGTATACAGTACTACAAAAACATTTAAAATGAGAATTTTATCTGATCTGGGAAGTAAGGGCTGTCTTCCTTCAGATGAGATCTGAGGGATGAGTAGATGGTAGAGTTGAAGAAGAAAGGTTAGGAATGTGGTAAACATAGAAAGGGGCTATATCAAGATGAAAAATGGCACTTTTGAGAAAGTGAAAATCTACTGTGGAAGGAGTGCGGAGACTGTGAGGAAGAGATGGGAAATGAGGTAAGAGAAGTATATATGGAACAAATGGGGCCATTTAAGGGGTTTTAAATGGGAATGGGTGAGGTTAAATAATCAAATCTATGTTTTAAAAATACTACTTTCGCTTATGTGTAGAGAGTTGACAGGTGAGTGCCAAAATGAAAGTAGGACATAAAAGATACTACTGTAGTCCATGTGTGAGATGATGGCCGTTTTAATGTGCTGGCAGTGGAGGAAAGAAGTGTGAAAATTAGAGAGACATTTAGGAGGCAAAGTTTTAAGCTTTTAAAACTAGAAAGGTTGTTTTTGAAATGGGTCATACTGGAAAAGATGGAAAATTTCTCTTGTGGAGGATGTGGGTAGGAATAAATTGTATTTCAGACATATTTGTCTTTTAATTCTTACAGTGCCGACGGGAAAAGTGAGACATACAGTAAAGCCATTAGAGTACAAATAACAGCAATCCATAATAATGTTTGCTTGGAGGTGGTTTAGTCTTTAAGTGCCCTGAAAGTGTTAGGAAAATAGAGAAATTTCTATTGACCCCTCCAGAAGTACATGGATTCAGGCTTGACAATACTGGTGGTGTGGTAAGTTTATTTTAGAAGTTGCTAGAACACACAAATGGAATCCAAAAAGAGATAAGAATCCAGCTATCACTGAAGTTAACTTAGTTCTCCCATGCTAGTTATTGATGTCTGTAATATTAAAAGAGTAGGATTGACCAAAATGGATGGTTTAAGGCCAATTACATTGATTGAACTCTTGAAACTTATCACATATAAATTTGAAGTTATATTCTACTAGCAAGTTTTAAGAGGTCTGGAAGTGGCAGGCATACTAAGTTTAAAAGCAAATAATACACAAAGTATCAAGGTCTCAGCAAACACTCACCCACAGTAGGTCTTGATTGCCCTCTCCGGGAACCATGGTCAGATGAAAGTATCCCAAATCTAACAATAAATATCCCTAGGCAGCTCTATCTCAATTTCTTCCATTCAGGAATGATCTTTCAGAAAATACAATATTGTTGATGAAAATTAGCCAAGGAAAGGGTGATGGTAAGAATAACAGAAGAATGAATCACTGTTTGCCTTACTATTCTTCTGAATGAAATAATTATTGGATTACATAGTCTCAATCATTCCAAAGCTTCTTATAACAGTCAAATATTCTATATTTATAAAGTTGAGAGGTTGGAAATTAAATGGCTGTATTGATCATTAAATAGTTCATTGAAATGAATAATATTTTTTCAATAGTCGATTAGTAAATGAACTCACCATTTGAAATTGTTTTGAATTTTGTTTGACTTAAGTTTTTGATATAAATATTATTTTTGTCACCTTCCCATACTCTCTCTTCTCCATTAAAAATGCTACACAATAACAACAAAACTTTTCTTATCTCTTGTTAATAACAGATATGTTAAACATGGAAATTGCTAGTACCATAGTTTATTAAGGCCAGTATTCTTTTTCTGACAAGAGCATTTGTCTCTGTCATTTTATAGAAAAACCTGGATGAGCTTACTGCTTTAATCCTAAATTTGAGCTGATCCAACACCTAAGTAGATCACATATTAAGTACATGGTAGTCATTGACTAAAACAATTTCTTCCCAGTACTTGTTTCTCCTTCAAATTTTGATTCCCTGACTAATTGATTTCAGGGCCCGCCATGGATATTTTGTAGCTCTGAGGAGCATATTTTTTTTATTGTTACAGTAGCTTATTGTTCTTTACCTTTAAATAACAAAGTGTGAAGGCAATAAAATGTCAAAACAGGCATGTTTGGATATTATTTTGTAATATTAATTTGATCCCCTTTGCTATCTTTATATTTAATTTTTTATCTCTGAGGAAGTATATGGCATGGAGTTGTCTGAGAATTTCCAGGTTTGTTTTTAAAATTCAAATCTGTGGGGGGAGGTAAGGTTTGCAGAAACACTTTGAAGTTATTTTTGTCATATTCATTTGGTTTCTCTTATAGCCCACATTCCAATCCATTGGCTAATCCTGTGGGCAATATCGTCAAAATATATCAAGAATCTGACAACTTTCATCACTTACTCTGCTGCAATTCTAGTCAGAGCCACCATAAGCTATTCTCTGGATAACTCCAATAAACCACAAAGTGGTATACATTTTTCTCCTCTCCCCCACCCAGTAGTTTATTCTAAACACAGTGACCAGAGTGATACTTCAAAAATGCAAATTATATTAGTGCTCTGCTCTGAAATCCCTAGTTCAAGAGTTCTTAACCTTTTTTATATCATGAAACCCTTTTGGAGTCTGGTGAAACTTCTTGATCCCTTCTCAGAATAGTTTAAAATACATAAAATTAAAAATACAAAATAACCAATAATTTTGAAATACAGTAGCCAATATATTTTTAAAAACAAACTTATAATTTTATCTTTTCTCCTTAGAAACAAAAGAATGTTGAAAATAATATAGGCTATGCTGAAAGAGAGCTGAGAGGGGGGAAAAATGAAGAAAAGGGAAGAGGGGTGTATACAAGAATAAGTTGAGAAAGTATGGTGGGGGTAGGATGTTAAGATCCCCTCACTCTGGGCTGAACAAATTTCAGGGTTCAGAAGTGGGTTAGAAGGGGTGATTGGGTTAGACCAAACAACATACTGGAGGCAATAAATAATTACATGGGGCCGGGTGCGGTGGCTCATACCTGTAAACCCAGCACTGTGGGAGGCCAAGGTGAGTGGATCTCCTGAGGTCAGAAGTTTGAGAGCAGCCTGACCAACATGGAGAAACCCTGTCTCTACTAAAAATAAAAAATTAGTCCGGTGTGGTGGCACTTGCCTGTAGTCTCAGCTACTCGGTAGGCCAAGGCAGGAGAATCACCTGAACCCTGGAGGCGGAGGTTGTGGTGAGCCGAGATCTTGCCACTGCACTCCAGCCTGGACAATAAGAACAAAACTCTGTCTCAAAACAAAACAAAATTACATAGATTTCCTAGTTAATATATGTGTTTCTTAATGAATGCATTAAATAAGGTTTACAGGCATGTCTAATAACTACCCTAATTTTGAAGTAGTAGTGTGAATAACATGTGGAGATGTCTATAAAAATTGTATAAAAATATTATATGAAACTATTGGTGACAAAATTACAGGCACTGTTAATACTACTGTGATTTATTGCTACATTTGTAATAGAAGAAAATGCAAAATTTAAGTTACGAGTTAGTGTAAATAAAGATGGAATTGTTTTTTGGCCAAGGTTCACAGACCACCTGAATTTTATTCAAATAATCTCAGGAAGGAAATCTTGCAGTGTGATGGATCTAGAGAGTGGTGATGGAAACCTCACAGCAGCTCTGAATTCTGATCCTGCTTGGCTCCTTCTGGGTGCCCAATGGTGAGAATATGTCTCATTTCCTGAGCTTTTATCTTATTCCAAAAGAAGGTCATAAGTGTTCCCTTTAAGTTTGTTTCTGAGAATATATAATTTTAAATGCAAACATTCCTAACACAGTTTAAATATTAAAATGTTTCTCAAACAAATTATTAGGGTGAAGAACCTCTGCTCTAGTGTCTTCCCATCTGACTAACAATAAAAGATACCCTCTTTAATAGGATTTATAAGACCTTACATGATCTATTCTTTTTATTTCTACTTTCTATTCTATTATTCTCTCCCTCAGTCACTTTGCTCTTGCCAGGCTCTTTGAACATGAGGCATGCTCTCACCTTAGAATTTTGGGACTGGCTGTTTTATATTGTTTCTCTTTTCATTATTGATTTACGGAAGCTCTTTTTATATTTTAGATAGAAGTACTTTGTCTAATATATGTGATAAAATATTTTATTCCTGTCTATGGCTTGCCTTTTCATTTTCTTAGCTGCCTCTTTTAAAAATCAAACATACTCAGAAATAGAAAAACTTCAAAGTTGGAAAAGAGGATTGTTTTATTGGTTCATACAATATATATACGGAAATTGTGAGAGAGGAGATTGAAAAGGTAGAACATCCCTTTGCTTCTTGAAACATTATACCTCTTTGAATGTCCTATTCCAAGTGTTGGGATCAAAAACCAATCTACACATTATTTAATTACCTACAGATTATCTAATGTGTAGATCTAATATGACCCATACTATGATTGTTAATTTTCCAAATCCCCAGCCCTCCTTGGAAGCAGAAAGAGTAAGAGCTTTGGAGGGTTAAAATATAGGTTCTACCATATATTAACTGTGTGGCTTTAGAACAGCCATTTAACTGATTTGGACTAATACTTTTTTCATAATCTAAAATGGGGGTGGAGGTGAGTGATAATACCTATACTATTAGGTTGTTCTGAGTATAAATGAGATTGTATATATGAAATAATATAGCAACATATAGTATGTTCTCAATCTAATTTCCATTCCTTTTCTTCCATTAAGCCACAGGCAGGCTTTAGTCAGTAACAGAACTTCCTTACCGACATGTTTCTTGTTAGCCTCTTGCCAGTTTGTGCCCTCTCCTTTTGCAGTTTCTCACCCCAAGTTTTGTCCTCAGACTCATATGTTGCAAAGTGGAAGTTTTAATACATGGAATTTCCAATGTATTACATATTTTCTCATTGTGTTGGCAAAAGTATTTTAGTTCTGATAAAATATCATCAGTCAAGACTGCTGATTTAATGAGAAGCTGAATTTCAGGGAATGGCTCTGAAAACAGACGGGCTATGTTTTGCTTATTTGTACTCATGGCTTATTAAGATAATTTACAAATATTTTACTCAGGTGGTCAAGGGTTTCAAGTGGTTGGTAGGCCCTCTTGATCCTCGCTGGTCATATGATAAAGTAAGACCTTATTTAGAAGACTAGATGTGGCAATGAAGGTTGTTTCCTGCAAATACATTGCTACTATTGGAGAAAAAATATTCAAAGCACATGTTTTACTTTGGGTGGGCCAAGTGTGTCAGCTCTGTGTGCAAAGTCAACATGTTGTGATTCTATGCCTGGAAAAATAACTGCTTGTAAAATCATAGTACATAGAATGTGTATATTTCTCATTTATATAAAGTTCAATAGTTAACCTTCCAGAACACTATCTATGTGCCTGGCTCTATACTAAGCTTTTTTCTATATATAATTACCATCTTTTTTCAACTTTTTTTTAAGTTCAGGTGTACATGTGCAGGTTTTTTATATAGTAAACTCATATTATGGGGGTTTGTTGTACAGATTATTTTGTCACCTACGTATTAAGCCTAGTACTGCTTAGTTATTTTTCCTGATATTCTCATTCCTTCCACCTTTCACTCTCTGGTAGGCCACAGTGTCTGTTGTTTCCTCTATATGTCTATGTGTTCTCATCATTTCGCTCCCACTTATAGGTGATAGTATACGGTATTTGGTTTCCTGTGCCTGCATTAGTTTGCTAAAGATAATGGCCTCTAGTTCCATCTATGTTTCTACAAAGAATATAATTCAATTTTTTTATGACTCCATAATATTCTATGGTGTGTATTTACTACATTTCCTTTATCCATTCTACAACTGATGAGCATGAGTCCATGCCTTTGCTATCGCGAATAGTGATGGAATGAACATATGCAGCACGTGTCTTTATAATAGAATAATTTATATTCCTTTGGGTATATACCGAGCAATAAGATTGCTAGGTTGAATGGTAGATTTTCTTTAGGTCTTTGATGTATTGCCAAACTGTTTTTCACAATGGTTGAACTAATTTACACTCCTGCCAACAGTGCATAATTGTTCTCTTTTCTCTGTAACCTTGCCAGTAGCTATTAGTTTCTTGACTTTTAAATAACAGCCATTTTGACTGGTGTGAGGAAGTATCTTATTGTTGTTTTGATTTACATTTCTGTAATGATTAGTGATGTTGAACTTCTTTTCACATGCTTGTTGGCCACATGTATGTCTTCTTTTAAAAAGTGTTTATATCCTTTGCCCACTTTTTTATACGGGTTTTTTTTTTATCTATTTTATTGTAGATTTGTTTAAGTTTCTAATAGATGCCAGATATTAGACCTTTGTCAATGCGTAGTTTGCAAAAATTTTCTCCTACTCTTTATATTGTTTACTTTTAATAGTTCCTTTTGCTATGCAGAAACTCTTTAGTTTAATTTGCCAATGTTTGCTTTTGTTGCAACTGCTTTTGGCATCCTCATGAAATCTTTGCCAGGTCCTAAGTCCAAAATGGTATTTCTTAGATTGTCTTTCAGGGTTTTCAGTTTTGGGTTTTACATTTAAGTCTTTTTTCCATCTTGAGTTGATTTTTGTATATAGTGTAAGGAAGGTGTTCAGTTTCAATCTTCTGCATACAGCTAGCCTGTTATCCTAGAACAATTTATAGTATAGGGATTTCTTTCCCCATGTCTTGTTTTTGTCAACTTTGTCAAAGATCAGATGGCTATAGGTGTGTGTCTTTACTTGTGTGCTCTCTCTTCTGTTTCATTTGTTTTGGTGTCTGTTTTTGTACTAGTATCATGCTGTTTTGTTTACCGTAGCCCTGTAGTACCATTTGAAGTCAGATAATGTTATACATCCAGCTTTGTTCCTTTTGTTTAAGATTGCCATTGTTATTCGGGTTCTTCATTTGTTCCATGTGAATTTAAAAATAGTTCTTTTCCTAGTTCTATGAAGTACATCATTGGTACTTTGATAGCATTTGTATTGAATCTATACATTGCTTTGGACATTATGGACATTTTAATAATTGTATAATTACAATCTTAACTCGATAAAGCAAATACTCACACTTCATCATTTTACAAATGAGGAGACTAGGGCTCAGAGAGATTAAGTAAATTGTTTATGCTTACAGCATTTGTAGGTGGTTAACGAAGGATTTGAATCAGGTAATTTTGCTTTAAAACCCAAGTGCTCAACTAGTATACCAGAACAATAAGAAAGGTTTCAACTAAATATTAACTAGATATCTACCATTTTACATGTGGCTTTAGCACAGGTTTGCCACATCCAATTTTCCTTTCTTTCAGATCTATCTGTCTAGGCCAATCATAATCTTTGTACCTGTTTCTTTACCTAAAATTTGGAAAATGTGTAACTACTTTACAGGATTGTTTTAATAATAAAATGAAATAATTTAATTTGTATCAGGTATATACCAGACAATATGATGTGTGCCAAGTAAAATATGTTATTGCATTTAATCTTTTAAAATAACAGTGATAATAATTATAATAGTACCTGATATTTACTGTTAGATTACTATTAATTCATCATTGAATTGAGCACCTTTCATTGATTATCTCTTGTAATTTTCACAACATGAGACAAACAGTATTATTATTTCTATTTTACGATAAGTTGGTACAAAATTAATTGTGTTTTTTGTCATTACTTTCGATGTACCAATTTAATAAGGCCACTGAGGTACAATGAGATTAAATGAAATTCTGAGCATCATACAGCTAGCAAATTGCAAAGCCAGAAGAGAAACTCAGATAATGTGCTGCTTTTTTTGAATCAATATCAATCAGGTTTTCCCCTTCCTTATTATGACACCCACTCCTATCCAATGATGGAGCAAAGCTGTCTTGTTACTGTCCATATGTTCTCCTTGTAAATGGTTCTGCTGTTTCCAGCAGCAAAACTTGATGTACTCCTTTGAGGCTACATCCTAACCTGCTTAAGGAAAAACAATGATGCCAGAGTAGATGGAGCACAGTGAGCAAGGTAGGATGTGGTAGGAAGGTGAAAGAGAGGAACAACTAATAATTCTGCAGAGAATAGATTATAGGATAACAGACTGGCAGCAGGGATAGTAGTCAGGTGGTAATTACTTCCCTTTCCTCTTTTCCCTATGTGATTACGGTATGATTTTTATTCCACTTAGAAATTCTCTATGTTAAATTCAAAAGCTTTAATAAAGTTACCAAACTATCCAGTAAAGCCAATAATTGAAATTCATGAACCTTTTCCCAGATGGTATGGGAGATATATTTTTTGAAGTAAATACTAGAACCAGTTAATTTTTTTCTAGAATCATATGGATTATCATTACCATTAATTATTTTTCTAGAATACTGTACCCAAATCAGGCAAATGGTTGCTAGATAATACTCTGCAGCCTCGACAGCATAAATTTGAAGGGTGTCCGAGGATACAGAAAGGGGTATTTATAAATTATTGATCAGACCCTCAATCAGTAAAGAAGCTTACCACAGAATTTCACTTTTTTTAAGTGAATGATCCACTGCTGTACTTGCTGTAAATGCCTTTTATTTACTACTTTACCCATTACCTACTGTGGGAACTTTGAGCAAGATATTTAGCTTCTCTCTCATTCAGTACTTTGAAGTGTAAATTGTCTATCTCCTAGTCATTTGTTTGTTTGCTTTCTAAAAGGATTAAATAAATTACTCTATGTAAAGGGCATAGAACAGTGTCTGGTACTTAGTAAGCACTCAATAAGTCTTTCTTTTTCATTCAGTATTCTGGTGCTTAGCTTTTGTTTAAAATTTTATAAATGAAAATGTCATTATTTAATTTTCAAACTACTCTAACTGCCCAAGACTGGGTAAAAATATAAATAAAAGAGCTTTAATTGACTCACAGATCCTCATGGCTGGGGAGGCCTTGGGAAACTTACAATCACAGTGGAAGAGGAAGCAGGCAAATCTTACATGGCAACAGGCTAGAGAGAACATATGGGAGCATAGGAAAAACTACCATTTATAAAACCATCAGATTTCATGATAATTTACTCACTAAAATGAGAACAACATGGGGGAAACTATCCCCATAATCCAAACACTTCCCTCCTTCCATACATGGGAATTTCGGTCCCTCCCTAGACACATGGGGATTACAATCTGAGATGAGATGTGGGTTGGGACAGAGAGTCAAACCATTCTATTCTGCCCCTGCCTCCTCATGCAAATGTTATGTCTTTTTACATTTCAAAATCAATTATGCCATCCCAACAGTCCTCCAAAGTCTAAGCTCATTCCAAGACTAACCCAAATGTTCAAGTTCAAAGTCTCATCTGAGACATGGCAAGGCCCTTCCCCCTAGAATCTTGTAAAATTAAAAGCAAGTTAGTTATTTTAAGAGACAGTAGAGGTACAGGCATTAGATAAGTGCTCCCATTCCAAATAGGAGAAATTGGCCAAGCAAAAGGTCTACATGTCCCATGCAAGTCCCAAATCCAGTTAGGCAGCTGTTAAATGTTAAAGGTCCAAAGTAATCTCCTTTGACTCCCTGTCTCACATTCAAGTCACACTGATGCAAACAGTGTGCTCCCATGTCCTTGGGCTGCTCTGCCCTGTGGTTTTGCAGGGTACAAAGCCCCTACTGCATCATCTTGACTGCCTTCACAGCTGGTGTTGAGAGTATGCAGCTTTTTCAGGCACACAGTGCAAGCTGTTGGTTTATTTATCATTCTGGGGTCTAGAGGATGGTGATTTTCTTCTAACAGCTCCACTAGGCTATACCCCAGTGGGGACTATGTGTGCGGGCTCCAACATTTCCCCTTTGCACTGACCTAGCAGAGGTTCTCCATGAGGCCTTCACTCCTGCAGCAGATTTCTGCCTGGACATCTAGGCATTTCTATACATCCTGTGAATCTAGAAAGAGGTTCTCAAACCTCAGTTCCTGACTTCTGTGCACCCACAGCACCAACGCCATGTGGAAGCTGACAAGACTTGGGATTTGCATCCTGTGAAGCAACACCCAAGCTTTACCTTGGTCCCTTTTAGTTACAGCTGGAGGTGGAGCAGCTGGGACACAGGGCAATAAATCCTGAGGAAGCACAGAGCAGGGTAGCCCTGGGCCTGGCCCTCAAATCCATTTTTCCCTCCTAGGCCTCTGGGCCTGTGAAGGGAGCAGCTGCTGTGAAGGTCTGTGACATACCCTGGAGACATTTTCCCCATTGTTTTTGTGATTAACATTTGACTACTCATTACTTATGCAAATTTCTGCAGCCAGATTAAATTTTCTCTCCAGTAAATGGTTTGTCTTTTCTATCTCATCATCAGGCTAATAATTTTCCAAACTTTTATGCTCTTCTTCTCTTTTAAACATAAGTTCCATTTTCAGATCATCTCCCTCAAGTACAAAGTTTCACAGATCTCTAGGGCAGAAGCAAAATGTCACCAGTCTCTTTGCTAAAGCATAACAAGAGTAACCTTTGTTCCAGTTTCCAATAAGTTCTCAATCTCCATCTGAGACCATCTCAGCCTGGACTTCATCATCCAAATAAATATCAACATTTTTATCAAAATCATTCGACAAGTCTCTAGCAAGTTCCAAACTTATCGACAGCTTTCTTTCTTATACAGAGACCTCCAGTCTGTTCCAACTTCTTCTTGTTACCCATTTTCAAAGTTACTTCCACATTTTCTGGTACCTGTATAGTAGTATCCCACTCTCAGTACCAATTTACTGTATTAGTTCATTTTCATACTGCTATAAATAACTGCCTGAGACTGTATAATTTATAAATAAAAGAGGTTTAATTGACTCACAGTTCCTCATGTCTTGGGAGGCCTCAGGAAATTTACAATCATGATGGAAGTGGAGGTAGGTGCATCTTACATGGTAGCAGGCAAGAGACAGTGTATGTGAGTGAAGGAAAAACTGCCATTTATAAAACCATCAGATCTCATGATCATCCACTTACTATCATGATGACAGTATGGGATAAACTGCCTCCATAATGTAATCACTTCCCTTGCTTGACGCATGGGAATTATAGTCTTTTCTTAGACACATGGGGATTACAATATAAGATGAATTTATGTGGGGACACAGAGCAAAACCATATTAAATAACATTTCTGTTTACTTTTAAAAACTGTTAATTGGCTACTTCTGTCAAATTTACATTTTGCTATGCATTGTGTATAAAAACTATGGCACATTCATTAAACAAAAAAAACATAATGAGTGTAGACATGTAAACAAAAACTCCAAACGTAGTGAATGCTAGAAATTCATAGGTAAATTATAGAGTGTTAATAATAAACCCAAACTATGAATCCCATTCTAGAGTTTATATATTCTAGGTAAGTGAATTCTATCAGATTGTAATTTCCGTAATTCTTCAACTTTTCAAAGAATACACATTTTGTCAAGTTTAGTCAGTTGCTTAGTGGCAAAGGAGAAAGTTCACTTCTTTATGCCAACAACCTTTGCATGATTCAGTGCCATTGTTATCTTCAGTGAAATAGTACATAGATTTTTGTATATTTTAAAGGAGTATTTCAGCTTCTTTCATGACTTATAGATGGGTAGCGTCAGTACAATAACTAATTGGCAGTTGCACAAGTGGCTAAACAAAGCTCATCATTCACTTAAAAAACAGCTCAACATGTATGTCTTGATTCCATCTTCCAATGTCTTTGTTCTTCCAAAATGGTCAATATGCACTTGGCAGTCTTTTCTGCCAGAGAAACATAGATCATAAAGAATATTTCTCACCAAACATTTGAAATATAATAAAAATGGTAAATTAATATGCTATAAATGTTTCTAGGTATCTTTTGAACCAAAGGTACAAAACATTCAGCATGAATACTAATGAGCCTAAATAAAAAAATAATATGTAAGTGTATGTTACAGAAACCGGGAAATGAGTACCTTTTTCCCTAAAGAAAATGTCCAGTCAAACAAGAGAGGGGAACATAACACACCTATGGTGGGGGAGGGTGGCTGGGGAGGCATAGCAGGGGATCAGTGTATAGGGGAGGGATAGCATTAGGAGAAATATCTAATGTAGATGGTAGGGTGATGTATGCAGCAAACCACCATGGCACGTGTATACCTAATTAACAAACCTGCACGTTCTGCACATGTACCCCAAAACTTAAACTATATATAGAAAAAGAAAATGTCCAGTCAGTGTCTGAACCCTAAGCTAACCAAAAAGAAACTTCAGTAGATGCAAGCAACAAAGAATACAGGCTTTAGTCACTAAAGAAACAGCAACAATAACAAAAAGTATAAGAAACAGCAACAACAATTAATTTGATGGCTGTGTCATAATATTTCTAGTTGCTTTATTATATTGCCACTGCATATTTTAAATATCCAGTTTTCAAGAAAGAAAAACATATGAGACAGAAAAAAAAACAGAAATAATACAGCCCATTCACAAAAAAAATAACCAATAGTCAATAGAAAATGTCCCTTAAGAAGCCAGATTTTGAACTTACTAAACAAAGACATTAAATCAGCTATTGCAATGTGTTTAAGGAAACAAAGGAAATTGTTTTCGTTGAATTAAAGAAAAGCATGAAGAAAACATCATACCAGCTAGGGATCAACAAAGAGACAAAAACTTTAAAAAAGAACCAAAGAGAAATTCTAGGTTGCAAAGCACAATTACTGAAATAAATAAAATAATTAAAAAAAAAACACTAGATAGGCTCAAGAGCACATTTGTACTGGTAAGGAAAGAATCAACAATCCTGAAAATAGGTTGAGTTTTTCTCTTTTTTGAGGAACAACTTAAGAAAAGAATGAACAGAAATGGACAAAGCCTAAAATATCTGTGAGACACCGTGAACTGTATGAACATATACATCATGGGAATTCCAGAGAAGGAAGGGGATATTTTATAATAATAGAAAGATCATTTCAGCAGGAACATATGTACATTACATTATATAGTAATAGATTCCCCAAATACAAAAAGAAACTGAATTGAAAAAAGAAACATAAATCAACAATAATATTTGGAAGCTTCAATACATTATCTCAATAATTGGTAGAAAAGCTAAACAGAAAGTTAGCACAAAGTTGTATCTTGAATAACCACTCCATCCAACAACCCAGGAATATAGATTCTTCTCAAGCAAATATGGAATGTTCTCCAGGATAGACCAAATACTGTGTCATAAAATAAATATTAATAAATTTAAATGGTCAAAATCATACAAAGTAACTCTCTAGCCACAATGGAGTGTTATAAAAACTCAAAAAGCAAAACACAATTTAAAAACCTACAACTATTTGA